>CM024638.1:24914515-24982700 GCA_014182715.1 Eucalyptus cloeziana
TTTGGAACGAGAATGCCTTAGTATCCAGCAAGTTCCTGGATCCGATGCTTAAGGGTGAAACACTCGTCGCTGAGTGGCCTATTTCTCCCCATGTGATAGTCACATTTTTTGGACAGGTCATAGCTGGAGAAGCTTTCAGCATTGGGTCGCTTTGGCTCGGTTGAGAGAAGGTTCTTGTTTCGGAGGATTGTCAGAACTTGTGATGGAGATCCGGGAAGCAGAGTGAACTATCTCCTATTGTTGTAGCGTTGAGGATGTTGACGATTGGTGGTCTGTCGTTGTCCTGTGCTTGTCTAAATAGTCGGGAGGTGACTGGTGTTTGTAGTGTAGGTTGCATTAACATCAACCAGGGGTTCTTTGTCTTTTTTCACGTTGAGTCTTCCGCCGATGGGTGCAGGCTCGCGGAACCAGCCATCCCTTAACCCTATCTCAATTTGTTCTCCTACCGGGATGAGTTGATTGAATGATTCAGCGATCGTAGTTACCATTCGATTGCGGTATTCATAGGGAGGGTTTTGATGAACATTTTTCTTAGTTCAAAATCGCTTGGTTCAGACTGATCCGGGCGGCTAGATTCCTCCATCTAATGGCATATTCTTTGAAAGATTCATGCTTTTTCTTTCCGTGCGCTCTAGATCCTCACGAGAAGGGGTAATGTCCATTATAAACTTGTACCGCTTGAGAAATGCCTCACTTACTTCACTCCATGCTTCTAGGAGGTTTATATTTTCGTGATATACCATCTCGTAAGGTGGCCTGTTAGACTTGACTGGAACAATCAATCATCAATGGCGCATTATTAACGTATTGGGTCATTCGAACCAAGTACATTTGCAAGTGAGCTCTCGGGCAAGTCGTGCCATCGTACTTTTCAAACTCGGGTATTTTGAATTTTTCTGGCATTTTGACTTTGGAGTAAATGGAGAGATTTGTCAAAGTAGGATCCTGAGGCCTTGCAATTGCTTCCTTTTCCTCAAGCTTTTCGAGGCGTTTGTCATGCTCGATTTTATACAAGCCACCTGTCTTAGTTTTCTCAATCACGGTTTGGTGCGGATCATCCTCCAATTCAAGCATGTTATCGTCAGTATCTCTTCCTTGATCACCTCGAATGGATGATTGTGGTAACAGTACTTCGATTGAGGCTGGGGCAGGAGCCAGTTTACCCTGAATGGAATCTATTTGCTTTGAGAGTTGCTGGAGCACATTGAAAACCTGCTTCATTTCATTTTCCATGATCTCGACACGGCTTGGTACGTTTTCTTCAGCCATTCTAGCTTTCGAATGCGCTACGCGTAATTACCCGTGTTTGCTCAAAATGGAAAGAACATAAGTGAGGGAAACAAATGGAACATTGGCCCATGGCGAGGGTCGAGTCATTTTTATTTATTAACAGGGGAATATATACAATGCCGAAAGGGCTATTTAAACAAGGCATAAAAGATAGAACAATCCTAACTATTCACATTTAGACATATTCACATCAAAAAACCGAACTGTCAAATTTCATATGTGATGGGAAGCTCCAGTCTTGTGAATCCGCTTGCTCTTTCGTGCTGGCTTTGATATGTGTTTCATGCTTGTCTTCAAACTTTTTTCAAGCGATTCAATTCGTCTTCGAGAGTAAGTTTATCAGCTACATCGGGGATTACTGGTTGCAATTCTTCGGGAATTATGTGGTTGAGGATGTAGAACGTGGATGCGTGATGAGCATTTTCTTGCCCCTTCAGCTTCTAGGTACGACGATCTTTTCTGTGTGACATCTACTCCATGCATCCCGGATTATACTGGATCTCCTCTCGAGTAGTTATAACTGGTGTGGGTGAAAAGGATTCGAACCAACCCGCTGAGTGGCGGCGGGATTTCGGGAGGACCCCAGATCGACGAGCCACCCTATGTGGATAATATGAGGTAGCTCCGAGAGAGGCCCAGCAGTGGGATGGGGTCGTAATAATCAAGCGTAAAACGTGCCTCTCCCGTAATGAACCACAGCTCGCCATAGGAATGTCTCGGGACAGGGTTTTTAATAAGTCAATCCATCGAGAATATTCCTCGCTGGGAGAGTATTTTTCCAAGCTTTGAAATTTTTGAAGTGGATGCTTGAATTTGTTGATTTCGAATATTTGCATGAGGTGCCCAAATCCTTTGATATGAGAAAAGAACCACATTTGTAAAATTTCCGGGGTGGTCCTCATGATTTTTTCTTTGTTTTCCTTAAAACGATTAAGGGATAAAAATGTTTCAGCTAAAACCATGTTCACATATCCTGCTCCAAAAGTGACTTGACTTATCACCCCGCCATTAAAGGATTTATGGCATTCTTCCTATAGGGGAAGATAATAAATCCAAAGAACGCTAAGAGGAAGATCTTGCTTTTTTGGTTCATTGATTGTTTTTCAAAACATTCAGTTAAAGATGATAGCGGAAATGCATTGTTGTTGGCTTTAACTATTTCTTTACCGAATGATTTTTTAAAAACCGTGATAAACTAACCACAAAAGTGGTCAATGCGGTCAGTGGCTTGGCGAGCTCCTTCTCCGTGGGCATTCCTATGGCGAGACTGTATTCCTCCAAGGTCGAGTCAATTCAAATTTGCCGAACATGAAGGTGGATGCTTCGGGGCACCAGAAATGTGGTAGTGCTTGCATGACTCCAGAGTGGATATTGATTTGGAGCAACGGAAGGAGATGACCGATGATTGATTTGACATACTCCTGGCCGAGCTGATCTAACTGATTCCACCATCTGAGGAGCTCTTTCTTGGGAGCCGGAATGAACTGGATATCGATTCTTCCCATCACATATGAGAAATGGAGTTACATGACCCGACCCTATGCCATGAGCCAATAAAAGACTAAGTAAAAGTAAATAAATTACTTTGCTTTTAAAGAAAATGGCAAGCACAAAGACATGCACATGAGATGTGCGGCTCGATTTCTAACCGAGAAGGCTTGTTGAAATTAAAAGGGTATCCGCCCATCGCAGCCTCGCGTTAGCGTAATACCCTTCTAACGTCGGCTAGAGAAATTCGGGAAAAGAAAGGCAACCTCTACATCGCAGTCTCGCGTTCGAGGTCGTATCTTCTTGACACCATCCCTGAATATCCTATGGCGTGCGTGTCCGGCGGCCGGGTTGTGTGTGCCATGTGTAGTGCTAAAACAGTAGAAAGCATGCACCACAATTCATAATCACAAGATAATCTATTTTAAGCAAAGTTAAAATAAATTTCTAAGCTACTGACCTGCATAAAAAATAAAAAATAAAAAATAAAAACTAAGTTAGTAAAGAATTTAAATAAGGCAAAAAAGGCCTAAGTCCTCAAATTCCCCTGTGAGTCGCCTAAGTCGCGAATTTTTTTTTCGGCGCCCGATCGGGCGGGCGCCGCGGAGGCTAATGGCTCTGCTATGTTTATTAAGCCCGGACTCTCCCAAGTCCACCAATTCACGACTTTAATGGTCAAAGTTTTTAACCTGTAAGTTAATTTTAAAACGGAGTCGCCACTAATCAATTTGGGGTGGGTTGATTAGAAACCCATGCGAAATATTGGGAGAAATATTCGCTCCTGCGCAACTAGAGAAATTAGGATCGGAGACTTGATTACACTAGTTAATCACTAATGCCCTTTCGGTACCTAAACTTTGTTTAAACCCCGAGATTTTTTTGGATGTTTTAGGGATTTTCACGCATTTTTTTTGGAAATAAAAAACATTTTTTGAACCTTTTTCCAATTTTTGGACATAAAAGGGATTTTTTTGGATTTTGGTATTTTTGGAAAATACAAGTCTTTTTTGGCTTTTTCTGAATTTTTGGCATTTTTTTTTTTTGGAAAATATGGAATATTTTGATTTTTGATTTTTGATTTTTTTGGAAAATAAAATATATATATTTTTTAATATTTTCTAGAAAATAAAGTATTTTTGATTTTCTGGAAAATAAAATATTTTTTATATTTTTTAATATTTTCTGTTGTTTCGGAAATTAAAATATTTTTTAATAATTTTCGAAATTATATTTTTTATTTGGTTTTTTTTTTGAAAACAAAATATTTATTTATTTAACTATTATTTAGAATTAATAAAATAAAAGCCGAACGCAGCGCGGGCCCGACTCGGATTTTTTGAACTTTCTCTTTTTATTATTATTTTAATTATTAAAACGGCACCGTTTGGGGGGGAACCGGTGAAACCCTACCCGCCTCCCCAACCCGAACCGCTCGCGACCTGCCCTCGGAACCCTACCCAACCCGGATCCGGGTCCGCGATCCGACCTCCGCCGCCCCAAATCACGAACCCTACCCGAACCTCGGGATCCAGATTCGCCCTCGCGACCGGAAAATCGTAAACCCTAGGGTTTGCGAATTTGCGACGCGGAGGGCAGATCCGAGGCGTTGCGACGGCGACGGCGACTATGACGGCGATGGCGACGATGAAGGCAACGGCGGAGGACGGAACCAACACGGCCATTACTGCTCGTGGTGTGGGCTCGGCACGGTGGCTGGGGTCGAGGCAAGTAGCAGCACGGCTCTCCTCACGGATCTTGAGACCCTCCTCCCTCTCGACCTCGGCTACTCGCGGATCCAGGCTTTGCTCGTCTCGGCCCCCCGTTCCCGAAGTCTCTCGAGGGGGAACCCGAAGATCTGCAGCCAAGATCGCTCGCCGCCTCTCTCTCTCTCTTTGCTGGTCTCGCTCTTCGTGGTCCGCCTCCCCTTCGTCGACGGTGGCCCCCCTCTATTTATAGGCGAGGGGGGCTGGTCGGCAACGTCGACCCGCCACGGACCGCCGCCGTCCCATCCGCCTCTCTCGCGCTCCTCCGGTCACGCCCCGTCGACACCGCTTGCTCCTCCCGCTCCACGTACGCCATTGTTGCCCGTCCGCCCATCCATCGCCGCGCTCTCTACGCGTGTCTGCAGAGGCGGATGGAGGAAGAAGATGACCGAAAGGAGCCAGGCCAGAGGAGGATGGGCCGCAAAGGCCCACACGGAGGGGGAGGCTACTGCTGCTGCTTTTTTTTTGTTTGTTTTTTTGGTTTTGTTGTTTATTTATTTATTATTCGAAAACTTAATTAATTAATCAAACCTAAATAAAATTAAGGCGTCAACATACATCCAGGACACTCAGGCTAGGCCCTTGGGCACGGTCTCCCACGCCCTTGCGCCATCGCGGTCGAATTGCGATCTTCCTTGCGGGCACCCCCTAGGTACCGCACACCGGGTGCCCGTAGGCAGCCCAATCACGAGGATGGCGCGGGTCATCGTGGCCGCCATGAGGAAGAGGAAGGTGTAGGTCCCACGCAATCCGAACGAGCTCTATGAGCTCGACCCATGAGAGTATGCCGGCAAGGGAAAATTTAAGATCGACTTGACACCAACATCGAGGTTGTGATTTACTTCAAAATTCTATTTCTTCTGTGTTCTAATCTGAAATGTTGACACATCAGCTATTTATTGAAAAAGTTCCCAAAATGGGTGATCCTTTGGTAACACATCGAATTTATGTCTTTCTGCTCTGTCATGATTTATCTTCAACCTTTTGCTTTGTCCATCGTTAATTGAAATGCTAGTTTTCCAAAAAGCAATTGCTATCATCAAATCGCCATAAAATATGAATAATATGTCGTTGGAATGGCTGTGTTATGTACTTTCTAATGTTATAGAATTCATTGCATGAATGTTATTATATGAAAATATATAGGCCTCGAAAGTTCCGAAATTTTCGATTTATTTCACTGACTTGTTCCAGCTAGGGCAACTTTCATATATAAATGGGTTAAGCTCAGGCCAAGCCCATTATGGGTGGCCCATATCCAAAGCCCAATAATTCTCTTATATTTTATATATGGAGTACGAATTTTAGAGACAAAGATAATCCAACGTTCAATGAGAAATTCATTAATATTTTATGGGCATTAATTCATAGTCCGCCAAGTAATTCAGTGGCTAGAAAGTAGCCTCGTACAAGCACACAACGATTGCTAAAAACACATGAAATATAAGAAACAACACAAACAGAACTTATAATCGCATGACCCACGTGATGCGTGTATGTATGTTGCAATTAGTACTCTCAAGCAGTTGGATAAGAAGCTTTCGATGCGATTCTGCATATTCCTACAGAACTACCACGGCCTCTTTGAATCCTCATGTAACCGCGTTCACCCCATGTCTCGCCCCACGAGTTCCTGATCTTCCAGAAGTCGGTTCCTTCTTCGCTTGTCCCGTACCCAACCACGACGACCGCATGGTCTAGCCCCTGGCCACATTCCTCATTGAACACGCCTCCATGATAGCACTGAAACTCTTGGCAGCTTATTGAGATTATGACTGAGACCGGCTGCTGCGCAACTGCCTTCATTAGCTCGTCCTCCCCAGACGGGACATCCCCGAAATCCTTGATGTGTGCCGCGTGCTCTGCTTCTTTTGTTTTATCGCAGATCCCGGCTTCTCCTTTATATGCATAGCTATCCTCGGAGGCAATTCCTTGGTTTTGGATAATGTACTTGAAAGCATTGTCTGGGTAACCGCCTCCACAGCCGTTGCTTGTGTTATCACAATCTACTAGCTGTTGCTCGGAGAGCACCAGCAGTGTACCGTTGGTGATACCCACGATTCCTTCTACTGCTGCAACGGCTGAGAATGCCCAGCAGGATCCTACATAATATTTGTTCACGTTATAAGCATATGAAATTACATTATTTCCATAATTTTGTTGCCATTGGTGTCTGACCTTTCGTTACAATATGGTAAGCATTTGTTTGGTACAATTGTGGCTGTGTTTTAGTTGTGTTACTCGGTGGTTGTGCTAGAATGTGTTGTTACACATTAACTATAGCACCTTAAATTTGGGTGAAACAACAACCAAGAAGCTGTTATAAACTATTACAGTTATCAAGAGTTTATCAACCCCATTATAAAAGATGAAGCACTTCTGTTCACAATTGTAGATGCCTAGAGAAAATTTTACCAAATAGGTTCTAAGACGCACATATGCTCAAATTCTCGAGAAAATTTTACCAAATAGGCCGTGAAATACCTACTTGTTTATTGGGTAAAAAAATGGTGGATGCATACTTCACATTTGTACTTACCACATTGGCCTTGGTTCTTAATCGCGTTTACGACACCTTTCTCTACCCAGTCAATGTGATCAGGAACATCTCCGGTCAGCTTTTGGTGGCTAACGGACGTTGTTTTGGCAGGCTCAGGTTGCCTGGGTGCCAAGTATCCAGTATGGCTCCGGACAAACTCCTCGTTGGTCAAGTCTGAGAATTGGTTGAGACCTAATTTGAAAGTCCGATTCCCGGACTTGTTGAAATCTTCGATGAACTGCAAGTTCTTTAAGAAAATCGCCTGGCGCATCGCCTTCTCCTGTGGGTCGTTGTAGGTCCGGCCGTAATTGGCCATCCATTGCTCATGCTGCTCGGCAATGGTCGGATTGTGCAACATCTTATGCCACGCCCAAGCGCCAAGAATTACAGCAAGGCAGATGATGAGTTCACTCTTGAGCGTAAAAGCCATTGCGTGAACACTCTCTCGCGGGAATGTGTCTTCTTCTTATTCAAATGAATCCTCCTTTTTCTCTCCTCTCTTTTTCTCCCGAAATTCGCCCCCTCTAAAACTCGCCTTCAGTCTCCTTTTAACAGAAAAACAAAATGGAGGAAGAGCTCCCTGAAGTCCATCTCGAAGTGCGCGTTTGTCTTCTTCCATCACGTTCTGTCCATGCTTAGCTAAACGGGTTCTTGCCTTCTTCTGGTGTGCTGCTGTTTCTTCTTCTCCCTTCGGCCGTGAATGTTGACCTGCTGTTTCTTGATGTGTAAGTAGTAGTTATGATCCTTTTCTCTTCTAATATGATCATAAACCTCATGTTGCACAGATGTCACGAATGCATGCAAACTATTACGTCTAGATACGCTTCATGAAACTCCAACCACATAATGACAGATTAATCTAATTAAGAAAAGGCTTGTTTTCTTTTTTCAATAAGAGGTAGATTTAAAATGACAAAATCATGATTTGTTGCCTTGGGTCACCTCAGCCAACAACCTAAGGTGACAAAATTCAGTTTTGGCACCGTAGGGTCAAGTAATACAACAAAAGTCAATTTTGTTCCTTTAGGGTATTTTTTTGGAATATGCACGTTTTAAATCTTTGTCACCTTTATATCGTTGAGAACAATAGAACTTAGATAAATATTCTATGTGCTCCTACAATAAAATGTTTTAGGTACTTATAAAGCCTAATCATAACCATATTAATCTCATTTTTTGTGTGGATCTCTTTGCATTCTTGATGTGTAAGCAGTAATTATGATCTTTTTCTCTTCTAATATGATCATAAACCTCATGTTGCACAGATGTCACGAATGCATGCAAACTATGACGTCTAGATACGCTTCATGAAACTCCAACCACGGAATGACAAAGTAATTTGATTGAGAAAAGGCTTGTCTTTTTTTTCAATAGGAGGTAGATTTAAAATGATAAAACCATGATTTGTTGCCTTGGGTCACCTCAGCCGGCAACCCAAGGTGACAAAATTCAGTTTTGGCACCGTAGGGTTAGGTAATACAACAAAAGTCAATTTCGTTGCTTTAGGGTATTTTTCGAGAGCATGCACGTTTTAAATCTTGGTCACCTTTATATCGTCGAGAACAATAGAACTTAAATAAATATTATATGTCCTCCTACAATAAAATGTTTTAGGTACTTATTAAGCCTAATCATAACTTAATTTATCTCATTCTTTGTGTAGATCTTTTCGCATTCTTGATGTGTAAGTAATAATTATGATCCTTTTCTCTTGTAATATGATCATAAACCTCATGTTGCACAGGTGTCATGAATGCATGCAAACTATTACGTCTAGATACGCTTCATGAAACTCCAACCACATAATGATAGATTAATCTGATTGAGAAAAGGCTTCTTCTTTTTTTTTTCAATAGAAGGTAGACTTAAAATGATAAAACCATGATTTGTTGCCTTGGGTCACCTCAGCCGTCAACCTAAAGTGACAAAATTTAGTCTTGGCACCCTAGGGTCAGCTAATACAACAAAAGTCAATTTCGTTCCTTTATTATTTTTTTGAGAGTATGCACGTTTTAAATCTTGGTCACCTTTATATCGTCAAGAACAATAGAACTTAAATAAATATTTATGTGCTCCTACAATAAAATGTTTTAGGTACTTATTAAGCCTAATCATAACTATATTAATCTCATTCTTTGTGTGGATCTTTTCGCATTCTTGATGTGTAAGTAGTAATTATGATCCTTTTCTCTTCTAATATGATCATAAACCTCATGTTGCACAGATGTCACGAATGCATGCAAGCTATTACGTCTAGATACGCTTCATGAAACTCCAACCATAGAATGACAGATTACTCTGATTGAGAAAAGGCTTGAACAGGATTTATTGTATCAGAATTTATTGTTTATCACACAATCACCAGAAACTACCTAAATTTAATTCATCGAAGAATGATTGAATTTGCTGTATTTTATAGTAGTTATTCTAAATGTAATAAACAATTGGTCGAGGACTGTGGTCCTTATTAATCCAACATTCACTGCACAGCAATTCCCTTAATTTTTCTCACGGCAAAAGAGATTCCCTTCATTTTTCTCGTGCACAGGACGGTGGTCTTCATCATAAGTTTTTCTAAATTTGTTCTCAGAGACACTCCGAGGGGCATTGGACTGCGTAAGGCACTAAATGAAAGATAAATGAGGCCCTCCCTTTTTTTGCTAGTTAAAAGGAATGACATGTATAAAATGTCTAATTCTAGGATCTTACATTGCATATATGTGCACGTTTCCTATTCTCTAAAAGTATTTATTACGGGAATAGGAAAAGGCAAAGAGAGAGAGAAATAATGTAGAAGCATTGTGTTATAGAAAGCAAGAAAGTTCAAGGGATTAGCAAGGAGAGCACACTTGCCTTTGCCTAATCAAACTACAATGTTATACCAACAAAAAAAAAAAAAAAAAAACCTACAATGTTATGGTTTAGTGATAGTAATGACGTCACATTACAATATGAAGAAAATTTTTTACCTGAGGAGTGTGGCTATAATTGTTGAGATATACGCGTTAGTTATGTTAGACAAGTATCACATTAGAGAATTGGTATGGTGTGGCGTTCTTAATATATCATAATTGACCCATAATTCATAGGCTTAAGTTAATGAGTGAAGGTAGGCTCAATTTGATAAGTTGAAGGGCTCGAACTTGGGCTCCCTCTTGACAATCTCTCTTGGTGAAGATATCTGGTTTATGTTGCGTGCTCTTAATAAATGATATCGAAGACAATAATCAATTGATGCTCCCCCCCCAATTTGTTCTGACTTAGAAAAGAAATTTCATGATCAAAGCTTGTTTCGGGTGGAAATTGCCATCATAGTTAATCTGGCGAGAAGAGACCATGGATAGTTGGTTTGGTGATGCAAGATAGAGACCATGGGGATGTAATCCCAAATTAGTAGTTGATGATTATTATTGTGTCTTGGGAAAAACCGGATTCCCAGAAACAGGATTCGACACTAAATCGAACCCCTAAAAAGACGAAGCGGAAGCGAGCCCAGAAACAAAACATGAATCACCGATCTTAAGGCACATCACATAGACGAACGTACCTTGTATCCACAGACTAAACACCAACGCTGATTTGAGGAAGAAAAAACTGATTCCTTTCGTTCCGATGATGTCAATTCGCCTTTAAGGGAAGAAAGTGTCTTACTGTTTTTCTTTTTGAAAGGAGAGAGAGAGGGGGAACGTACGTTATGCCAAAAGGTACGTTCCTCTCTCTCTTATTTCCTTAAATACATCCTCTCCAAAAGGACGTGTCCCTTCGCGTAAAGGACGTTCCCCCCAAAAGTTACAACTCTTCATATTAATTAAAAAAACATCATCTCCCACTCGCACATGGTGGGCTCAACCAACATGGGCGGACAGGCCCTACTGAGGCCCATCAATTGAAAAAAAACATTAACTCCCACTTTACATGGTGAGCCAAACAGAATCCTCTTTTCCTCACTTCAACATTCATACTGGTGAATAGTCCGTGCGACCAGCATACTTTGAGAGCTCGTTGCCATACATCTGTTAGGAATATATAGCAGCTCATAATGGGCATCACATTCCGAGTAAATTTAGTATGCAGTACCCTAGATTGATCGATCACATTTATATCTCTCTTAATCTCTTTTAAACAATGATATATATATATATATATATATTGTATTCACAATTATGATTATCCCAAAGACAGTCATAATTGGTCGACCAGTGAATACAAAACCACAATGTGATTCTCCAAATCCGATCTTCCTCTTTCCTTCAAACTCTCAATTTCAGTTCAACTTGCTTTTTTAGAAATGTCCCATTAGATCGAATCAACTCATGACCATTGGTAACATTCTAAGATAGCAAACACTAAATAAAAATCTTGAGAATAAGTAAGAGTCATGAGGGCACTAAAATTGAGGAACTCTATTCCTCAAGAGTCTCACACGTCATAAAAGTTGAGATCAAACTTTTGCCACTCTTATAGGTCGTCTCATGCATACGTAGTATGAAATACGTATTACGGTATTAACTCTTTTCCCATGGAGCATATGTCTACACCATCAATACCGTACAAATGATAGTTCAGACATACCCAATGTCTAACTTGAGTTCACGTATTTACTCATACACAAAATTCATCAGAACTCACATCTGGCATCTTAGACAGATAAAGTAAAATATGTGGGTTATTTTACTTTCGGACATCGTAAGTACTATGTCCTCATCTTAACACTCAGTTAAGGCGACATATGTATTTTAAGCTTGAGCTCTCGATTATCATCTGGATAATAAGCTTAAAAACAGTCTCATCTCTATTTATCACACATTAAATAGAGGCGATTACCCGTGTGAGTGGGCTAATCTCTTATCTGTCCGACATACTTTCTCAACATAAAGTAATGCACTGAGCATTAAAATGCATAAAGATCAAACAAAGATTCATAGGCATTAATGATGAAAAAACACAAATTCATTAAATGTGAACAACTCAGGGAAAATACAATATCCAGTACATCAGACTCTACGCAATCCTAGAGATTTTACATGACCACAAAACACATCTCTAGGTATTGGCTTTGTCATGGGATCTGCTACCATTCTATGCGTAGATATGTACTGTAAGTTCACATCCTTTCGTGCAACCATATCTTTGACAAAGTTATACTTGGTATCTATATGTTTAGTCTTGCCATGATATTTTGGATCTTTAGTGTACGCTATAGCTACTTGGCTATCACAGTTAAGCAATAATGGATGTGCAGCTTTCTCAATAACACCTAAATGATCCAAAAATCTCTTAAGCCAAACTCCTTCTTGTACCGCTGCTGATAATGCCACGAACTCAGCTTCCATCGTGGATAAGGCTATACACGTTTGCTTCTTACTGCTCCATGATATGGCGCCATTGTTCAATAAGAAAGCAAATCCCGATGTAGATTTTCTTTCATCTAAATCTTCTCCCCAATCAACATCTAAATAGCTCTCAAGTCGCAGATCCTTTCCTTGGTAATTCAACTTGAAATCAGCAGTTCCCTTCAGATACCTCAGTATTCTCTTGACGGCTTTCCAATGTGCTGGACTTGGATTGGATTGGTATCTACTCACCATTCCAACTGCAAAACATATGTCGGGTCTTGTACACATCATAGCGTACATCAAGCTCCCAACTGCACTAGCATAAGGAACATGTTTCATTTGTTCCTTCTCTTGTGGAGTCCTCGGACACAGTCTATGGCTCTTCCTTCACCTTTTGCAATAGGAGTGTCTATGTGTTTACAATCTTGCATACGAAATCGTTCAAGAACTTTATTTATATATGTTTCTTGCGAAAGAGACAACGATCTCTTCGTACGATCTCTTGAAATCTTAACTCCAAGAATATATGCAGCCTCACCCATATCCTTCATCTCAAAGTTGGAAGACAACCAACTTTTGACAGCATGAACAAACTCCATATTGCTTCCGGCAATCAGTATATCATCAACATATAATAATATGATCACAAATTGATCCTTGGATCTTTTGATATATACGCAATGATCCTCATCAATCATTGTAAAATCATATGCCATTATGGCATTATGAAAACGTATATATCATTGTCTCGATGACTGCTTAAGGCCGTATATTGATCTCAAAAGTCGACATACCTTTTCTTCTTAGCCTTTCACTATGAAACCAGTAGGTTGTTCCATGTATATTTCTTCCTCTAATTCTCCATTGAGGAAAGCAGTCTTTACATCCATCTGATGTAACTCAAGATCCATACTAGCTACTATTGCCGAATAATGCGAATCGAGGTAAATCTCACTACGGGAGAAAACGTATCTTCATAATCAATTCCTTCCCGTTGATTATACCCCTTCGCTACAAGGCGAGCCTTATGCCTTTCTATCGAGCCATCAGCCTTTCGCTTTATTTTGAGAACCCACTTGTTCCCAATAGCTCTGCGTCCTTTTGGAAGATCAACCAGCTTCCCGTACTTGGTTTGATTTAATTGACTCCATTTCCTCTTCCATTACATGAATCAATTTTTCCTTACTAGGGCAATTCAGAGCCTCATTAATATTTCTTGGCTTATCCTCATCCTGTGGAGCAACCATAAAAGTTTCCCCTTCAATGTCAAAACGTCGACGGGGAATACTTTGGCGACTTGTTCGCCGTATGGGAGATTGTACATTTTGTACATCATTCCCCATTATGCTCCCACTTGGATTAGACAATGATGATGTCGTCTCATTATGTGGTTGCAATTGAGAATGAGTTGAATTCAATTCATCACTCCTCATATTACTCCCACTTGACGAACTCCACTAAGATCATTATCTTGATCCAAGGTTTCAAATAGGAGTAATCTTCCCTATTTCGCCCTTCTTAGGAAATTCATCTTCTAAAAATGTGACATCCCATGATTCAAATTCAGTTATACTCCAACTTTCCTGCTCACCTATGAACACATATCCTTTTGAGTGTTCGAGTATCTTATGAAAATACTCTTCTTTCCTCTAGGGACCCAATTTCCCAAACTTGTGAGAGGACTCATGTGTATAGGCAGTACAACCCCATGGCTTAAGAAAACTTAAGTCCGGTTTTCTACCTGTCCATAACTCATATGGAGTGGAAGTAACTGATTTGGAAGGCACTCGGTTAAGTATATAGGCAGCAGTTAACAATGCATCACTCCAAAAGGTGATAGGTAAGTTAGCATGCGCCATCATGGACCTAACCATTTCCAGTAGGGTTCTGTTTCTTCTCTCCGCAACACCATTTTGTTGAGGAGTATATGGAATAGACAACTGTCTTTCTATTCCTTTTTCATCGCATAATTTTCTGAACTCATTAGATAAATATTCTCGATCTCGATCGGATCTCAATGCTTTTATTTTCTTGTCTAATTGATTCTCTACCAGGTTCATAAACCTTTTGAAACAACTTCTTGCTTCAGATTTATGAGAAATCAAGTAGACATATCCGAATCGAGTATAATCATCTATAAAAGTGATGAAATAAACAGCCCCATGCCTTCCTCTCACATTCATTGGACCACAGACATCAGAATGGATTAAATGCAAAGGAAATTCAGCTCTTTTTCATTTTCCAAATGGTTTCCTTGTCGTTTTCCCTTCTAGGCAATGCTTACATATGGGCAAATCGACTTTTTCAATGTTGCCCAACAAGCCCTCTTTGGCTAGTCTATTCATACGCCGTTGGCCAATGTGACCAAGTCTAGCATGCCATACATTCACATCATTATCATATGTATTAGGAGACGTAAGAAGGGAATAATAAACATTTGCATTATTAACATAATCAATATCTAATACAATGAAACCATCCAGAAAATAACCACAACCATAGTAATTTGTATTCAAAAACAAATCCACACCTCTATTATAGAAGTTCATATTAAAACCTAATTTAACCAACACTAAAACAGACACTAAATTCAGACGAATCTCCGGAGCATACAACACATCATGTAGGAACAAAGTGCGTGCACCACGCATATTCAGTTGGCATGTGCCAATTCCTTTCACTTCAGCTCGAGTTGTTTCCCACATAGATCCACTTAGTTCCGGTTGGTACTCATCGAATTCCACGAAGGATCCTCTATCCTTCGCTACATGGTCTGTCGCTCCTGAATCCATAGTCCACAAAGGATTAGACTCAGTTAAGAATACAGAACTCGACACAAAAGCAAAGTTCTGAAAAATACAAGGGGTGCATACCTTCTTTGGCTCACGATAATCGCGAGCATAGTGACCCTTCTTGTCACAAACTTGTAGCATTTCACCCTTGCAAGCTTTTTCATGCGAGGACGCTTTCCTCTTTCATGTTGGTTAAACTTGGGTTTCTTCCCCGAAGGACCTGCTTCCTTGCCTTTCCCTTTATCAAACCAAAGCTTAGGGCGCTTGCACTTGGAACTCGAAGCTCCATTTGAGCTAGAACTAGCATGATAGAGTTCAGCATCCGGCTTAGCCGCCAACGGGCGGTCCTCTTCCAGCTCAAGATGACGCATTGCATCCTCGAAGGTTTTGATATTTTCATTATGAGTCGGTGCACCTTCATATGCTCCCAACTCGAGGCAAGGAACGAATCACCGCTTGCACTTGCTGCTCATCTATCGAGGACATGGCCAGCATCTTTCAGCTCATTTATCATGTTTGACATCTTTCTAAGATGTTGCTTCATGGTCTGACCATGAGGCTTCTTATAAGAGTCAAACCTAATAGTGAGCTGCCTCGCCCAGTCACCGAAGTATGACCAAATCTTGCCGCCAATGCTTCCCACATGTCTTTGCCATTGTCAAAACGCCTAAACTCTCGCATGACGTCATTTTCCATGCTACTCAGCAACGTGATGCGAGCAAGAGAGTTCTTTCTTTTCCACGCAGCAAAAGCATCCTTGTCTCTCTTGTGCTGTGCAGTGTTTCCTTCTTCAGGTTCTACCATGGTCAGGTTAAGAGCCTCAAGTGCTTCTTGCTCTTCAAGCACATACTGGATTTTCATTTGCCAAATTTCATAGTTGTCACCATTGAGCTTTTCACCTTTGTTCAGCTCGGCAACTATGCTCTTTGTGGCTGAAGCCATTGATCTGAACACATCAGACATATATACACGAGTTATTAATGCCTATCATTTATGCATCCCTTTTGCACAGACCCATCATATTAATGAATAATTTCAAGTAAGGTTTTAGAATCAAAAGGTCACTACGTTTCCAATCATCCTCCAAAAAATCCTAACTTAAAACTATCATTAATATAATTTTCATATGCAAAAATCAATTCTATGAAGCTACAAAAAACTTCTATAACTACCCACAACTAACTACCCACAAAGAACCAAAGAATAATAGAAAGCAACAGAGAATTGACATACAATAATATAATAATGCTTTCAAATAATACAACTAACATATAGGTTGCTTCAACAACAACAATCAGGTAGTAAACATTACATAAGATGTCCACAAAGCACACTTAACAAAAAAACAGCTAATACATCTAACACCAAGCCAACACACGAACTGGGAAAGATCCTCTTTTGTTCAATTTCTTGATCTTTTCCCTTGTAACAATGCAGTAATATTCTTTTACAAAATCCATCACAATTTTCTTATATGAAGCAGCTCCATTGACATCCCATATGCGATTCAACACATCTTGCCATTCAGGTGGAAGAGTGTTCATGAAAAATTGCACCATCTCTGACTGTGGCATGGGACGACCATTCCATATCACCTTTTGTATCTTCCCGTTGACTTCAAGAACATGATCAATTAAGTCACCATTCTCCCACCGATAATCGGTCGCCTCCTATCAACTTAGAAAGCCTTTCCTTTTGTTTATCGGTAATTACGTGAATATGCGTACGTAATCGAAGGGGAGGCATTGTTCCTGCAACAAATGCAGAACAAATAAGGGATTACATATAATCCACATAGACTTAATTGAAAAGAAACACATTCTTTTTTCTTTTTTTTTTGTCAACGGTCAACGGTCAACGGTCGCGGTCAACGGCCGGACCGGTCGGGCCAGTCAGGCCGGTCGCCCGATCGTACCGGTCTCTCGGTCGGGCTGGTCGGACGAACCGACCGGCATGTGCCACGCACGTGCCTGGTTGACGTCACGATGATGTCAGCCGGCACGTGCGTGGCACGCGCCAGGGGCCAAAACGGCGCGTCGTTTCGCGCGCGCGTGCATCGCACGCGCCTGGGCCGAAACGGTGTGTTTCGCGCGGGGGAACCGAGTCGACGCGTGCGTTCCGGCCGCGCGTGGCGGCGCGTCCAGCGGCGATCCGCGACTCATTTTTCTCGTATCGACGAGAGCTTCATCCCCGCACTATCGAAAACAAATTTCGACTTGCACAAAAACACGAAATACGGCGAACAGTAGGCGGGTGTCGGGTTTTTCCGTCCCCGATCGACCAAAATTGTTTTTTTCTCGAATTTTTGACCAAAAAATTAATCAAATGCAATAAAAGGGGTCGGAAACAAGGACGGGGCTCGATACCAATGTTGGGAAAACCGTATTCCCGAAACGGATTCGACACTAAATCGAACCCCTAAAAAGACGAAGCGTGCGAGCCTAGAAACAAAACATGAATCACCGATCCTAAGGCACATCACATAGACGAACGTACCTTGTATCCACAGACTAAACACCAACGCCGATTTGAGGAAGAAAAACTGATTCCTTTCGTTAGATGATGTCAATTCGCCTGTAAGGGAAGAAAGTGTCTTACTGTTTTCTTTTGGAAGGAGAGAGAGGGAACGTACGTTATGCCAAAAGGTACGTTCCTCTCTCTCTTTATTTCCTTAAATACATCCTCTCCAAAAGGACGCTGTCCCTTCGCGTAAAGGACGTTCCCCCAAAAGTTACAACTCTTCATATTAATTAAAAAAACATCATTGTGCATAGTTGCAGGTACATTACAATGACATGGAGATTCAACTTTAAGATAAGTTGATGTAGAATAATACCTACATTAAGGGAGAATATACCTAGCACTGAGCTCACACATGAGAGGGGAGATTGTCAAAATACACATGTGACTTATATTAGGAAAATCTCACATTGGAATATTGGCATGAGCTTACACGTGAGAGGGAGATTGTTCATATACACGTGTAAGTTATATTAAAGAAGTCCCATATGTGGAGCAATTAATACAATTTCAGTTGCCCTATAACTCATTAGCTTAAGATTTTGAGCAAAAATGAATCCGGCTGATTATGTTGATGGATTCAGACTTAGGCCCCCTCTTGACAATCTACCCAAATAGAAGTATCAAATTTCTACTGTATGCTCTTAACAATAATCATTAGCAATGATTGAATTAAAGAACATCTACGAACTTATCATAGAAAATGTTAGTCTTAGAATAAGAGTGTCGCGAGGTAGAAATGATGTATTTAGTTATATAACAAGATATATTATATTCGGAGTTAAAACAAAAGGAGTAAGAAATCAGGCATGAGCGGAACAGGAAACTGAAAGGATTTGTACCAGCGAGATGCTCTCGATCGAGGTCAGCTGGCCTCATAATTCCACTGTTCACTGCAATGCATGACAGTTCCCTTCATTTGTCCAATGCGAGAGGACTGGAATGGTCCAACAAAAAAAAACAAGCAAATATTCCCGAACTGATGTGGTCCAAGAGCGAGCTGTCCATATAACGGGTGAATGGTCCCCGGAGCTCGCACGCTTTGCACGTTTGACAAGTTTCAGCGATCGAAAAATTGAATATTTAACCGGGCTAGACATATGACAGAAGTTCGATTCACTACCTTGCTAAATTCAACTTGAGTTTTGGCTCATGATGGCCAAAACTGAGGCTTTGGGAGTAAACAATCATATTTTCAGGATGCAAGGCCACCGACCATCAGTTAGATAAGCCTTAATCTCTCAGAATTAATGACAAGAAATCTAATTATTCACCCACTAGAAAGGGTTAGAAAATAGGTAGGGCCATTCTTAATAAGCCTTGTCCCCAGCCAATCGAGCAAAAAAACTCTCTAAAACATCACAAATAGTCAAGAACAACCTAGGGTCCTGCCACCTATCCTAAGTCATTCATTCATTGAGCAATGCTTGCGTGAGAAAAAAAAAAAGCGACAAATCCCTAATAATGGCATTTTTTTTTTGTTAAATTCATCAATATGTATATAGGAATAATACATTTAATTGCTAAAAATAGGAAAGTACAAATTTACGCATCTAGATATTTAATTTGAACAATGTAGAGGTATTGAAGACTTCTTAATTACTAAATTTCTCCTATTGACAGAGAAGCAGTTTATTGACTTAGGTTTGCAAAATTTCTTATGCAAGGGCCACCCTTGCTTGTGGTTGGCTATGGCCTAGGTGGGGGCCATGACTCTCATTGGTCACAATGAATAAAAAAATAAAAAAAAAATTAGAAAAAAATTAAAAGTTTTCTGAAATTAGTCCAAGTTAGCATCAGTTATACTAAATACAATGGTCGCGGTCCATGTCAACAATTTCTAGCCTAATATGGCAAGATTGAATTTAATTAGTTATATAAAGAGTGAGACCCGATACAAAGTGGATGGTTCATTCCCTTCACCAGTAGCTGCATTACCCATCATGTGGAAACAAAATATTGGCACATTTTTATAGCACAAGTATCATCCTTACGAAAGACAGGCATGTAATCTTTAATATTTAGTTTCGAGCTACTGAGACTGGAAATTCACATTCTTGTCTACTAAACTGAAGATATGCACGGTCCCTCCGATCCATTCGGTTCGTAGTGCTATCTAATATAGGTGGGCACGCAGAAAAAGGTGGAGGACTCACCTAGAAATTGAGTACTCTCTGACAGATAATCAGGGGAGTTTTTTACGTGCCAGATAATGCACAAAGCAACTCCATCACGTAACTTATCGGAGCAATTTAAAGAAAAAGAAAAAACCCTCGAAACGTAATGTGACCGCGCATGGCACAGTGAAGAGGTAGAGTCTATAATTGCGTGGAAGCAAGATTACATCTCCACAAGCTTTTCCATCTAGAGAAAAAAAAAATTATCAGTGAGAAAGTTCAGGGCGAGGGAGAGGGAGAGGGAGAGAGAGAGAGATACATACCATGGGAGGCGGCAGCTCAAGGCCATGGACCGAGCTCCGCAGCGAGATCAACTGGAAGGACATGTTGGATCCTCTCGACAAGGATCTCCGGATGTACCTCATACACTACGGAGAACGAGTCCAAGCCATCAACGATGCGTACAACGGCCAGGAGGAGTCTGGAGACGGCTACGGCATGCCCCTGTACCCGATGGACAAGCTCATCTCTGAAGTGGGTCTCGAGACGGACAACAACAAGTTCATGTACGAGGTGACCCGGTACTTCTACGTGCCATTGCACGCAACCTTTCTGGTGCAGCCGGACAGGTCTTGGGCCGGGTATGTCGCGGTGAGCACCGACGAGGGGACCCAGGCATTAGGGAGAAGGGACATTTTGGTCACTTGGAGAGGAACGGCGAATCTCCTAGAGTCCATAGAAGATATTCAAGATGATTTGGCCCCGGTGACCAACATTTTCAAGGACGACACCGATACTAAGATTCACGCTGGTTTTTTAGATTTGTATACGAAGTGGGATCTTCTAAATGAGTACACAAGGCGTAGTGCCAGAGACCAAGTATGAAACTTTCACTCCATTGATAGATTGTTCTTGCTAATTTACCTCCTGAATAAGCTCCAAATTGCCTTCACCTTTTTTTTATTGTATATAAATCTAAAAATATGAAAAGATATGGCAAGTGATGTTTGGACTACTTCGTCAAATTAAAACTGGCATTGATGGACAACTTTGGTCAGGTTCTAAGGGAGGTCCGGAAGCAAGTCGATCTCTATGCCGGTAAAGGCGAGACAATCAGCATAACAGTGGCCGGCCACAGCCTGGGCGCGGCTTTGGCAACGATCAATGCGCTGGACATCGTGACCAATGGCTACAACGCGCCCACCGACCACCCCGAGAATGCCTGTTTGGTGACCGCGTTCCCCTTCGCCAGCCCCAAGGTCGGGGACGAGAACTTCGAGGCAAAGTTCTCGTCGTCCGAGAAGCTCCGCGCCCTTCGAGTGACCAACGCCCTTGATATCGTTCCCTTCATCCCTCCAATCAGATATTACCACGTCGGAGAACAGCTGCTGGTCGACTCGCGCAAGTCCCCGGACCTGAAGCCTCTCTACAGCGGTCTGACTGGCGCCATGGCAATCGGGCATATGTTGGAGACGTGCCTGCATCTAATCGCGGGCACACAAGGCATCGATAGCAACGAATTCAATGTTGGCGAGCGTCGCGGGATTGCGCTGGTGAACAGGGGAATGGATGCTGTGAAGGATGAAAGAAAAATTCCGGCTTATTGGTTGATGGCGAAGAACAAGAACATGGTCCAGGATGAGGTCACTGGAAACTGGAGCTTGGCCCCTCCGTACATCCCACCTCCACCCGAAGATAATTAGCACGAATAATCCCAAGTCTCAATATATATATATTACTGTGTGACTAGCTATTACCAATTGTTGCTGCTTTATGACTTAGCAGTACCATAATAAAGGTTCGTAATGCAAAAGTGGAGTGGTTTGATTGAGTTGTATTGGTGGTACTAAGTTATGTGTGTTGTACTAGTGGTCCTAAGTTATCTTTTGTTTACCTTCATGTCATGAAATAAATATAGTCCTAAATGAATAATAAAGATCTCTTCATTATCATTTGTTTTCTTGCAGTAGTTTCATTGTGTAAATCTTGATTTCGTAATTTGCCTCCTTTCTTTATTGCTAGCCTTCTATGTTGAAAAATCTCATTTGAGTTCACAATTAAGCCAAATCGAGATCAATTAAGTTGACAATCTTTAAATCATTTCGATTTAACCCGGGTGCTATTGTTCAAGAGTCTAATTGAATGCCCAAAATTATATAACAATGTGTCGTGACCTAACCTCAGTTTGCACCACCTAAGGACAAATGGAATACTAAATGTAGATTTAATTCGGGCTCTCCTAAGCCCATGCCAATACGCAACTTAGAATTTAAGTTATTAAATTACAAATGATTTTTCAATTAGTAGTCGGTACTAATCTATTTAGGTGGATCGATTTATGGAAGAATTAATTCTTCTACGAACTTTAAGGACTTGATTATGCTATATTTTCTAATGTCTTTTTGGTACCTTTTCCCTTTTACTTCAAAAAATGTTTTGCATGCAGCTTGCATTGATTTTAAATTACTTCTAACATGTAAGGTGATCATATAGGTGCACAACTATTATTTAACACTCAATAAAGCAAAGCAATAAATTAGTAGTCGGTACTAATCTATTTAGGTGGATCGATTTATGGAAGAATTAATTCTTCTACGAACTTTAAGGACTTGATTATGCTATATTTTTCTAATGTCTTTTTGGTACCTTTTCCCTTTTACTTCAAAAAATGTTTTGCATGCAGCTTGCATTGATTTTAAATTACTTCTAACAAGTAAGGTGATCATATAGGTGCACAACTATAATTTAACACTCAATAAAGCAAAGCAATAAATAAATTGTGAGCACATGACGGAAATACTTACCTCAATGGCAACGAAAGTTGTAGTGTTAGTTAGAAAATCACATCTATAACCTATATATGATATATTTAATTAACACTCAATTCATTCAATATTTTAGAGTTTTCTCTTATTTAATGAAACCTAATCTACGTGCAAATCAATGGTGTACAAAAATGCCTAACTAAAATGACATGAAACATCCAACTTATCATGCAAACTACATGTCACGCGACATTAAGACAGGCAAAAAAAAAAAATGTAACTATTTTAATATGTCACACCCTTTATTTTTAATGATCCCTAAACGTGCAATTTCTTGACTCATGCTTCTTGGATGCTCTTCATCCTCTTCAGTTGTTGTTCATTACTCAGCGCCTCTCTCTGTGTTAGTTCTTTTGACTTTTCTCCGTGTTAGTTCTTTTGACTTTTCTTCCTGAGCAAGTGCTAGAACTCACGGCTCTCGGATGTCTTGTTAGGGTTGATGGAGACAGGATTGGATAGCACGCCACGAAGCAGTGACAACTTAGCAGGAAACCAGCAGCCTTCGAGGACTGAGCTAGGAGGCTTGCCGGGGTTGTCGATGGTCCATCGAGAGGATAACAATAGCGGCTTTGCTGTTCATGATGTGGTTTTGGACGACATCGTCATATGATCAGCGTCACAGCCAGCGCCACGGGGAAACTGCAATGTCGGGAGAGCAACAGCGTCGTTGGGAATTTGCTGCATCTCGGTACGTGGACATGGGCAGCAACGGCAGAAGGTTCAAGCAGGCGATGTTGGGATTAGCAGGAGTGCCGGTTCACCGGCAGGGTCGGATAGCAGAACAGCGATGCTCCAACGTCAAGGTCTCGTACAGGAAGCAGCGTCAATCGTCGCATTAGTTGGGCCCAAGAATTGTTCGGATGAAGACGTCTCAGCCGTGCAGGGCTACTCGGGGCAGGGAAGCAGCGTGGTCATCGAGCAGGGAGGTCAGAACGGCAGCGATGCAGGGTTTTTCCTGGTGCAAGCAGCGGTTGTCTCCGTTGATCAACGTGAGTGCCTCAAGGAATATTGGAGGTGCCCTCTCTCCCTCTCACGATTTTCAATGATCCAACCTCGCACGTCCCGACTTTCTCATCCCTTTTCTCTCTATTGCATTCCCCTCAATGTGGCCGTTTGTATCGATTGTGTGGCCCCCTCTGTTTAACTATGCGATGGTCAATTTATACTGTACCAGAACTGACCTCTTCGTATATTCTTTCCCCCAATCAATTATTTCTTTTCCTGATTGACTGATTCCATGCGAAAATTTTATTTGATCAAGGCCGGGGATCTCTCTCTGCTGCGCCAAATGTTCGCTGCTCATATGCCAGTTGACAATACACGAGAGATCTTAAGAATAACAAAATAATCTACTCATCTCTCACGCGTGAATATTTTGAAATATCATGCCGATTGCTTTCCATGAATCTATTAACTACTAATGCAAATGTTCCTAATAACTATATGTAGTTTTAAATAATATTTTTATTTAGGGACTAAAACTTAGTCCCTAATTTTCTATGTAATTAATAATTAAATGGAATGCCAAAATTTAAGTGTCAACAAAATGAAAGCTAATGCATCCTTCTTAATTGAGATCAATTAAGTAGCCGTGGTGTATATACCCAGTCACTCAAACAAAAAGGAAAATTCATTGGAAACCGGATAAAGAAGTTTCCAACTTTTGAACTTTAAAGAAATTCATTTGAAGGAAGAAGATGGGCATGCACTAATTCGAATTTTAAAATGATAAAATCACATAGTGGAATTGATTTAAACAAAGAAAGAAAGGGAGGATGTCTATTGATATTGCTTTCTCATTGGAATTCGGGGGCTTTGCATTAACAACTACCAATGTAACGACCCGGGTCCCACCGTATAATATTGTCCACTTTGGACACTGAGTCTTCACGGCTTTAAAATGCGTCACACAGGTTAAAGGGACCTCAAGCCTTATAAACTAGCTCATGACTCCCCGCTTAATCGATGTGGGACTAGAGAGGAACCCTCCCCTTCCTTGGGCTGTCACACTCTCCACCCCTTAAGAGCACAGCGTCCTTGCTATGGCCCCCACACGTGGTCGGGAGTCTAGCTCCGATACCATTTGTAACGACCCGGGCCCCATTGTGTAACATTATCCGCTTTGGATACTGAGTCCTCACGCTGTGGCCCCCACACGTGATCGGGAGTCTGGCTCTGATACCATTTGTAACGACCCAGGCCCCACTGTGTAATATTGTCCGCTTTGGATACTGAGTCCTCGCGGCTTTAAAACACGTTACACAGATTAGAGGTGCCCAAGCCATTATAAACAAGCCTAGGACTCCCCACCTAAGCGATGTGGGACTAGAGAGGACCCCTCCCTTTCCTTGGGCTATCACACTCTCCACCCCTTAAGAGCACAACATCCTCACTGTGTCCCCACACACGGTTGGAAGTTGGTTTTGATACCATTTGTAACAACTCGGGCCCCATTGTGTAATATTGTCCGCTTTGGACACTGAGTCCTCACGGCTTTAAAACGCGTTACACAAATTAGAGGAGCCCAAGCCATTATAAACTAGCGCAAGACTCCTCCCCTAAGCGATGTGGGACAGGAGAAATGCCTTTAGCCTCGTCCACGTACTGCCGAGGCAACCTTAGTCCGTCCCTCCGTACTACCCCGGGTTTGGGTTGTCACATTCTCCCCCCTTCAAGGCATAGTGCCCTCGCCGTGGCCCAACACGCGGTCGAGAGTCGGCTCTAATACTATTTGTAATGACCCGAGCCCCACCGTGTAATATTGTCCACTTTGGACACTGAGTCCTCACGGCTTTAAAACGCATTACATAGATTAGAGGGGCCCAAGCCATTATAAACTAACCCAGGACCCCTCCTAAGCGATGTGGGACAAGAGAAATGCCCTTAGCCACGCCCACGTACTGCCGAGGTGATCTTAGTCCGTCCCTCCGTACTGTCCTGGGTCTGGGTCGTCACAACCACACTCTCATTGTCCAAAAAATCCTAAGCTTGTTTTACAGTGGCTAATTTAATCATAAATATTTCTATTATGCCAACTTAGTTCCAAATTGCAAATTTAATCCTAAACCTTATTAAAATTGTCACTTTAGTCCTAAACCTATTGTTTGGATATTCGATCAAAATGACTAAAATTCTTCATATGATTTCTTCTTGGGTTTTCTTTTCTAACTTTTTGGTTACTTTTGCCACATCATATGAACAAATTTCCAATTTGGACTTCAAATCTTTTTAAAAAGTCACATTGGACTTAATATTTAATTTGAAAACGCAAATAGGATGAATTGCTAGAACATGCACTCAAATGAACGATTTTCAACCAATGTGGCATTTAAGTGATCAAAAGAAAAAGTTATAATACTTATGATGTACTTATCCCTTTGACTGAAATCATCACAATAATGAAATTTAATAGTTATGATATTAAATGAAAATATTTTGCTATCGGTACATATTGAGAATTTTCACGCCATTCTAAATGCCGAAAATGCATTCCCATATTAATGATTCTACTCAAGACATCAAGATGGTGTCGAATGCTCAGTGTTAGTTAGGGAACAAGCCTTAATTCCACCAATCAGATGATAAATTTACCCAAACAAACTTGGATGTGACAAGTGATCATTGGAGGATACTTCAATCAAGACTTTTGAGGAAAAGGAGGTCATGCTTGAAGTCAACAACCATAATAAAAAAGGAGAAAGCATAGTAACTTTGACTAGCCATGCTAGTGCTGCTTTGAAGGAGCCCATCATTAGACGTTACAAATTTCAAACAGAAACAACTTCCTCAACACAATTTATGTTGGGAAAATAAGGCTTCGAATTGGGTAGAACAATGAAGACAGATCTTTAGAGTACTCAAGTTAGACTTTGAGGCGTGATATCACTTTCTTTAAGGATTTATTTGCCCTACAAAGTTGCTAATGGTCACTGGAAAATTCTCTCCAAGATACAACAAAGTCTCAAATGAGAGTACTAGATAGCAATTTTAGTATTTCTCCAGGATCTCTCTAAGAAACAATTGAAAAGATGGCTGTAGATTTTTCAGAGAGAAGTCTCGAAAATGATCACACTTTTTCTTCTGAAAACCGACATGTATATGTAAAACATTCTTAAACGTAGACAACTCTTCGTGAAAGGTTGCAAAGTGAACAAATGTATCCTTTCGAAAATTGTCCAGATGAACAAAGGCGTCCATTCGGAAGAAGTTGCAAACTAAACAAGTATCTTTTCCAAAGGTTGTCTTAAAAGACACAAACAAATATTCGAATAAAAAGAATTATTATTATTTAATAAATAAAATTTTGAAATTATTATTTATTAAATTTTTTTAAATTCCAAAAATTCTCAATAAACAAAACAACCTTTGAATTGATTAAAGTCAATAAGATAACCATACGAAATAAAAAATAAAAATAAAATAACAAATGGATTAGTGCAAATTAAATCGCTAAGCACGCCAAATAATCGCACACCCGCACGTGGGTATGGTGAGGTCTAGCCCACACTAAATCATTCCTTTAGATATACAAAGGAAACTCCACACTTATTAATTGACCCACTTCCTACCACATTTCCTATGTGGGACAAGGAAAATGCACTCTTTTTTATTTTTAGAAACAAACTTTTAACAATTTATTGAATAGAAAATTTATTTGTACACAATAAACCAACCTTAACTATATCTTCTTATGTATTAACATGATTTAGTACTCGAAGGTGTATGCTGGTGTTAGTCCAGGGTTTGCATATTGTAACTTATAGTCCTCCCACAATTCATTCACAGACTTCCCAAGTGGCTCCATGAAGTACACATCCCTATAAGAATCGATTATCATGGCATTAAGGTGCGGCACAAACCGTGGTCATAGCTCTTCGTAATACTCTAATATGTTCACTGTGACCACGTACCCCTCATCCCATCTCAACCCAACCCTCTTCGAGGCCAACCCTTGTATGCCCATCCGCCCATTAGCCTAATGCAGTTGGCAGTCCTGGTTAAGAGGCCCATTGGGGTACTGTCATTCCCTGTCCATTCCTAGAGTAGGCCGCTCGTGAAGTATAGGATCCTGGTGAACTCATTCCTTAAGTTTCCGGGGAATGGTTTGGAGGTAGTTAGCATTCACATTGATCTGTCTTCAATCAGTGATTGCTCTGGCAAAGAGTTTGCTGTCATGATGAAGCTTTCAATTGTTGGGAAAATATGGCTTCAAATTGGGTAGAACAATGAAGTCGGATCTTTAGAGTAATCAAGTCGGACTTTGAGGCGTAATATTACTTTCTTTAAGGATTTATTTGCCCCACAAAAAATTTCCTCCAAGATACAACAAAGTCTCAAATGAGAATACTAGATAACAATTCTAGTATTTCTCCAGGATCTCTCATAGGAAACAATTGGAACAATGGCTGTAGTTTTTTTTTTTTCCAAAAGAAAACGAAAAAAATGAAAGATGTGTGTTTTATCTCAAAACAAATGTACTTATTTTTGTCTTTCGAATAGAGGCATCCCTTCAAAAAGTTGCAAAAAAACAAATGCAACCTTTCGGGAAATGTTGTAAAATGAACAAGTACGTCTCAAAAGTTACGTTGAAAAAACATTAAAAAATTCGGAATTAAATAAATAAAAAATAAAAAATAATCATAACTTATCGTCAATAGTCGCATTGTTTTAACAAGCTATAATTGGTTTTTTATAGAAATAAATCCGAATTTTCAATAAATAAAAATAATGATCGTCAGTTAGTGCCAAATCTCATTCACGTGCGCATTCACATATTTTCGATGTGGGACAAGGCACCTCTTCATTTGTTCTATATACAAACTACCAACAATCCCCCACTTTTGTTTATAAAACAAAAACAAAAAATAAAACGTTAGAAATATACAGCCAAAATTTCCATGAGATTAATATACATACATAAAGGTCTTTTTCGAGTTAAACATTTACTTAGTGCAAGTATCTCAAAGCTCTATCAAAGTGACAAGTAGCTCGGCTTTAAAGTTGTACTTTTATATGATAGAACCGGACATACCGCACATACATGAACCTCTTGTTTCAGCAAGAAGTTCTATATTACTCCACATTATTATGGCCTTGTGCTTGATCCTGTTTCATGAGCTCTCTAGAAAGCAACCCTAACCTTTGTGAAGCACCACCACTTCTAAGCTCATATAGGTGAAGTATCTACTATGTGTTTCTGTTACTATCAACACATTATAAGTTTATACTATACTTCATTAAGAATTCAATCCAACCTACAAAACGTAACAAATGATACTAACTTCTCATATCAGGACTACGGCAGTATCAAACAATCACATTCAGTAACTTGTTTTTACCCATTAAACCTTGTAACTAGTGATATTCTAAAAAAATGTCAGGTTACCATTACTGATGATTTTAATTAAAGGGTTTCAGCTCCGTTTCTTGTGAGGTCATTATTACCATGCCTCTTGGTAAAGCCTTTGTCAAGGGATTGACTAGATCATTACTTGACCTCACGTAGACAATTATTATGGTACCATCTTTAATCAATTATCTCACATATTCATGTCTTAAACTAATATGTCTAGACTTACCATTATAGGTGTTATTATAGACTCTTGCCAAAGTAGCCTGACTATCATAGTGGATAGAAATATGAGGCATAGGATTAGGCCATAATTTGATATGCAACAACAAATTCCTAATTCATTTGGCCTCTTTCCCAGTTGCTGCTAAAACAATGAATTCAGATTCTATTGTTGAGTGAGTTATATACATTTGTTTCTTGCTCATCTAAGAAACAACACATTCCCCTAATGTGAAACTTCGTTCGTAAGCGGACTGTTTATCTCTCACACTTGTAGTCCAAGTAGCATCGGCGTATCCATCTAATATAGCGGATGATTATAGAACAATAAGATAACTCTCAAATGTTTTATATTTGGATTACTAGTATATTTACTCAACTTGCACAAAATCAGGTCTAGTTTAATGCATCACATACATTAAAGACCTTAGCACTCATATTAAAAACTCTCCACCTCCACCAGGAATCAAATGGAGTACTTATATATATTTGAAAATAAGATGTCTAAATCTATACAACTTCTTTCCCATGTAATCACTTTAGCTCAAAGAATAACCCCACTATTTTTTTTTTTTTTTTTAATACTTAAGATAGCATCCATTTCTCCTAAATCTTTCATTTTGAAATTGAAAGCTAGATACTTCTTAATCTCAATGATTTCAATCATATTATTTCCAAAGTCCCCTTCAGACATACCCCCACTTCAAGAATATCCAATGATTTCAATCATATTATTTCCAAAATCACCGAGAAAGCCACTCCAAAGTTCCATCAGTTTAAGCCACCAATGCCCTCTACCCTGATTCTCTCCCAAAAAGGGAAACAGGAATTTCTTTCGTCCCTCTCTGTGAAAATGGCCTCCCTTTGCCTTGCCTCCTTCACGCCTGATTAAGTTTCGCTCACTTTTCACGCGCACAATTGAAGTCTCTTGTTTCCACTCTTCAGATTGGGATCCAGAATTTTGATTCAAGCAAAATTTCGCTGGCGGTAAAGCAGAACGGAAGGGATCATGACTTCCTGCATGTTGATCTGTTCCATGAGTGCATGATCCGGCTTCGGTTATCATTGACAATCGGAGTCACGGCCAACAGAAAGATCTCGATTATGTCGTCTATGTCATCCTCGCTACTGTTGTCGTAGATGAACCAGCGCTGCACTCGAATTCAGGCATGATAAACGACCCATTCCCAGATGAACCACCATTTCCCCGTCAAAGAAGATATCCTGCACCAATGCACAAAATAAGCAAGTGACAAATATATCGTTGCCGTCAAATAATATAATATTAACATCTCTAAAAGCGCAGTGATAATGAGAGCGGAGAAGGCAGTGAAAATGATCCATTGGCCCCGATGACTGATTCCCACATGCTGGTCAACGCACGCTACATCGTGAATAGCTTCACCGGCATCTTCACCTCTCTTCCTCGTGCGGTCTAGTTTCACCATATCTTGATTCATGATTTGATCGACTCTAACTTAATTGTAACAAAAATAAATCCTTAAAATTGTTAGGAAAATATGGCTTCGAATTGGGTAGAACAATGAAGTCGGATCTTTAGAATAATCAAATCGGACTTTGAGGCGTGATATCACTTTTTTTAAGGATTTATTTGCCCAATAAAGTTTCTAATGGTCACCGGCAAATTTTCTCCAGGATACAACAAAGTCTCAAATGAGAATACTTAGATAGCAATTCTAGTATTTCTCTAGGGTCTCTCATAAGAAACAATTGGAACAATGGCTACGGTTTTCTTTTTCTTTTCGAAAGAAACCGAACAAATGAAAGAAGATGTGTGTTTTATCTCAAAACAAACGTACTTATCTTTGCTTTTCGAATAGAGGCAACCCTTCAAAATATTGCAAAAGAACAAAGGCAACCTTTCGGGAAAGGTTGCAAAATGAAAAGTACGTCCCAAAGGTTAGTTGAAAAGACATAAAAAATTCGGAATTAAATAAATAATAAATTAAAAATAATCGTAACTTATCATCAACGATCGCACTATTTTAACAAGATTTATAATTAATTTTTTATAGAAATAAATCCGAATTTTCAATAAATAAAAATAATAATCGTCGGTTATTGTCAAATTTCGTTCACGTGCGTACTCACATCTTTTCGAAGTGGGACAAGGCACCTCTTCATTTGTTTTATAAACAAACTACCAACATCAACTACCACCTTCACAAAACGGCAGCCCCTCCCCTCCGTATTGTTTTGGCCAAATGCGACGTACACGGTGACAACTACCAATGGCGATGAAGCTTTCAACTACCACCTTCACAAAAGGGTAGCTCCTCCCCTCCGTATTGTTTTGGCCAAATGTGACGAACGCGGTGACAGCTACCAAAGCTTCCATAGCGTAGTTCACCCCAATTGACCTCTCTATTAAACCAATTGTGACATTCTCTCTTGTATTAAGTCTAATCTTTTTGCATAGTATTAAATGTGAGCATATTTAATCGGCAGAAACCAGATCTTCATGTACTATTTGCCACAAAAAGTTGAAGCAATTGAATTAGCATTACTTTATAAACTGAGTTCAGTCCAACCTCCCTCCCCCCCAAAAAAAAATCCTCGTAATCCGCACAAAAACAAATTGCATAATTTTATTAGACTATAATAAGTCAATTGCAGTTTTGCCCCTTCATGCTTCTGTCTCAGCCAAGCGTCCTATCTTCAAGCGGAGGGATAGAGCTTTTCAATAAGGGACCAAATCAATAGGCTATGTGATGATATCTTTATTCACCATTGGACTTCCTTGTTCCCCAAGTCAATCACCTATGATATGTTTGAAATTGTAGGCCCAAGTCGACCTTCTGATTTTATGCACGAAATCAATCGGCTAGGACGGTTATCGTATGATTGCACATTATTATTTGAAGGCCCAGATATTTCGATTGACTATCAATCCAAGTCGAAAAGAGTATCATTTTTTTTTCAAAACTAAGCTTGGATTTGTTGTAATAAATATGGAAAGAACACATGCTAGGGTTTTGGCATCAATAGATAACTTTATGCAAATCTTAGAAATTTCTTCCCTATAGAATTATTTTCCTTTTGCAAAAATTATTTTCTTTTTCTTTTACAAAAGAAATTTCCTTTTGTGCTCAATGACTACTTCTCCTTTCAAAACACCTTGCTATTTCAATTTGGAAACTTCCTTTTTCTGATCACGAATTTTCTTGAAACCTTTGTTATGCATTACACAATTCATTAATAAATTCTTCTGTATCATCAGAATTTGAACAATTTATCTCGTCTTCCTTAAATTGCATGTCAGCCATCAGGTAGAGATATGCTTGCTCCTTAATCTCATCATCGTTGGATTCACATTATGTATCACTCCATATTTTTACCATTAGGCGCAAAAACACAACAAAATAGAGTAAAAGCGAGAGAGAAATCAAGACACAAGGTTTATCCTAGTTCATTTTTAAACTAGGCTTAAATCTAGCATAGGATTCCATCATAATTAGCACTACCACCTCTCTGTTACAATTCTCAATTACAGAATAAAGAAATTATATAAGTAGTAGTAGCAATTCATAGGCCTATGCCCAAATTACCAATAAAATATTAACTGAAACTATAAAAACCATCTAGCAACCGGGGCTGTTACTCCCTAAACCCCTGTTGGGGCGGCCTAGCAGGGCCCTTGTGTCTCTTCATCAATGGGGAATAAGAACCACACCTTAACACTACCTCTAAGGTGTCTTTTTTTTTTTTTTTCCCTTGAATTTCTTCTTTGATTTCTTGAGTAGGGAACAATCAGGCTTGGTGTGTCCATGTTTTCGACATTGAAAGTATATCACATCCTTACCCTTGTTATCCTCTTTCCTCTTAGAGAACTTCCTTTCATCAAATTCTTTTGATTGTTTGTTGCCCTATAAGTTTCTCCTATTTTCTCACAAGGTTTTTGAACCTTTTGGGTAATAACGTCATCTCTTCATCATCATCATCATCATCTACGTCATAAGTATCAACCTTAAATGCAATGAATTTCTTACTTTTTTTATCACATCCGTACTGTCGTTCAACTTCATAGGCCATTAGAGATCCTATTAACTCATCCATTGTTAGAGGTATGATACTCAGTGTTTCTCAAATGGAGGTATTCAGGTGATTCCATTCAATTGGCATTGCTCTTACGATCTTGTCCACATATTCTTCATTAGTAAATGTCTTTCCTTGATAGGCAAGACCATTTACTATCTTTGTATACTTAGTGCTCATCTCAGTGATAGTTTTGTCGGACTTACTTTTGAAGGTTTCACACAGTCCCAAAAGTATGTTCATCTTGGTTTCTTAACTCTATCAATGCCTTCGAAAGTCACTTAAAATATGTCCCAAATATTTTTGGCCATAGTGCAAGTTGAAATAAGATTAAACTTAGAATGAGATAAAGAACAATATAATGAATATAAAGCAATAGCATCTGAGGCCTGTTGCCTCGACAATTTTTCAAACGTGATTGTGGCTTCTGGAGTTTTTAAGCTATTGCAAACTGCTCAGTACCATAAGATGTTGTCGATGTGATTGTTCAACTGGTTGAGCACCATTAAGACCATCTTAAAAGTAACCCACATGGCTGGATTTGTTGGTCCGATGTATGCTTTCATCTTGCATTTCGTGTAGCAATAATTTGTTCCATCAAAGTATGGAGGTTTGCCATTAATTGTGCTTAACAGACTCCTGCACCAATGGTCAATGGCAGATCTTTATGCTCTTATAATAAATAAAAAAAAAATCGAAATATATCTGGCTGTCAATATTCTTGAGATTTAAATTGATTTTCAGTAATATATCTGGCTCTTCAAATCATTGTATAAAATCATGTGACCCGCACTGTCTTCTCAGGTGATATAAGGAGCTGCTTCTATTAGCAACGCGTGAGTATATTAAGGCTTAAATCATAGTAGTTGACTTTTGTATTGTCTTCCACTTCATCTTCTTGAGTATAACCAAGACTGTAGAAATTTTTCACCTTGTTACGATTTCTCCAAGTCCCCCTGAAGTTCTTGTTTTCTAACTTGTTCACCTTCATTAAGGTCCAACCAGCTATCATCAGTCTATCACTTTTATTTTTCAAGTTCTATATGTTGGGGGAAAGTACTATGATATTTTGAAGTTGACAAAACCATTTGTCTATATCATAGATGCATATGTTGTCTTGTGTCAAGTTGAACTAATACAAGGAGAGCTTTATAACCATTAGAACCAGGAATATAAAGTGAAAGACTGATGATGGTCGGATGGACCTTAATAGAGGTGAACAAGTCAGAGAATGGGAAATTCAAGAAAACTTGGAGGTACTGTGACAAGGTGCACAACTCATCTAGTCTTGGCCATACTAAGGAGAAGAATTTGGCAGAACTGCAGAAGTGCCAGAAAGAAACAAAAAAGAAAGACACTATTCCAGGTTTATAAACACAAATAGCTGATTCCTTCTGCTTTGAATTATATTCTACACAAGTGAGATTTTCACCTGGTTGAGAATCGAGATGCACGTAGGAAATGGTGAATGGTCGACAATAATTGTTTTTGTCACGAGTTATGTCCCTAATTTCAGCTCTTGTCTAATCGTAAACAGTGGAAAACTAGCTCCTTAACATTAACTCCAATGGTACGGGCAAAATTCGAAGCATCCATTTGACCCATTTCTTTTTATATCTAAATTTTAAACCACACTTTCTTAAACTTTTTAGAAAAACTGATAATGATCTCCCAATAATAAATCTTGAGTTCACGTCTTTTTTAATGTCTTATTTACCTCCCTTATTATATATTTTTATGTTTAGTCTTAAGCTAAAATCCAATTTTTTAATGAGGAAAATACATCACACATTATAGTTGATAGCAGTCCTATAATACTTTATAAGTTTTTTATGATAATACATCATCAATAGATAAAAAACGCAATGCTGTTTTTATTATAGTTTGTCTACTGAATCATGCAAACCCCTGTGTACTTTTCACTTTCCTTCCTTCATTTTCCATGATTTTATGGTCATACATATTTTCCTACTTTAACCGTGCACTGAACATATTAAGAAATCATAAATATGGAATCACACTCTTAATGTATCAAATCAGTTGGTTTCACATAATTAAACATAGATTTTCACGATATTTGTTAGTTATACATTATTTTTGTTAGCATGATAAAAAACACTAGTGAAATCCAATTTTCCGTTAGAAAGAGAGTAAAGAACATCGAGTCATATTATGTCACGTTAGATTTTCAAAAATTATTGTCATACCGTATCTTTCAAAATTACTTTTGTTGTTTGTTGTTTGTTCGGTTATTCTTTGTGTTGACCTGTTGACTAAATGGTGCAGTATATGAAGTCTTCGAGAGGATGGCATACTTTGGAATTTCATCCCACCTCGTCGTGTACTTGACCACGAAGCTTCACCAAGGCACGGTCCAATCGGCCAACAACGTCACCTACTGGGTCGGCACCAGTTGGATCACTCCCGTCCTCGGCGCTTATGTGGCGGACGCCCATCTCGGCCGTTATTGGACCTTCGTCATTGGGTCGGCCATCTACCTCGCGGTACGTGTTACACAACATTGCCCCAAAGCATATATCCTGTATAGAGTCATCATTACCTCGACGTGTGAAAACCATAACGAGCTGGCCTGAAAATTAGGTGCTATGAACACGTTATGTTAGCAAAGCATGTGATCCAAGTTGGGTCGATCCTTTTAGTTAATAGTTGAGCTCAAACCCGCTCAATCGCTTTGAGATCGGCTCGAGCTCAAATTCAGATTCTTAAAATATAATGGGGGCTTTTTAAAAACTGTATCATTTCATAATAGTCGTGTGTGTATGCACATGCAGTTAAAAATGTCCGAATTAGCTTTCAAGCGATTAGTATTTTAAAACTGGAGCTCGACCCGGTCAAGTGCAAGTGAATAATGGGAAGTGCTCGACTTTTTCCGGACACCAAAGACTTGAAATTTTGACCGGGACACGTGGAGGATGCCCAATGCTTCCAATTATCCGGCATAATAGATAAAGAATGAGTAATTTAGTAATAAAGACAAATTATGATTAGCTAGAGATTACTTAAGTTAAAAACCTAGTAAAAAATGTATCACTTTAGTACATTGTAAAAGATTACTGACTGTGAGTTTTACAGTTTCATTAACAACCGTTCTACAAGTTTAAGTTAGTAATTGAATGCGCGGTTTAATATTAATTGTTCTAACACTAACTACCGAATTAATGTTGCTTATAAACATCTTTCTAGACACATGTAATGTGGAGAGAGCATCTTATCTTATACACCAATGATAATTGAAATTTTCTTATTTAACACATTTTTATAAACACTTAACTGAAATGTGATTCTGACCAAAAAAAAAATAAAATTGAAATGCGATCGACTTGTTCATTCTGAAAAAGATACTTTTTTTTGCCATGGGTGAGACGATTAAGCATACCTAGCTTACTTGATGCAGGGCATGTTGGTGTTGACCCTGGCCGTCTCGCTTCGCAGACTCAAGCCGCCTCCGTGCTCGGCACCCAATACCAGCAATTGCAAGAAGGCCTCCCCGCTGCAACTCGCCGTCTTCTACGGTGGGCTGTACACGCTGGTGGTCGGGACCAGCGGACCAGTTCGACGATTTTGACACGAAGGAGAAGGCTCACAAGCTCTCCTTCTTCGACTGGTGGATGTTCAGCGTCTTCTTCGGGACCCTCTTTGGCAACACCGTCCTCGTGTACATCCAGGACAATGTGGGCTGGGCCCTTGGGTACGGTCTCCCTGCCCTTGCGCTCGCGGTCGCAATTGCGATCTTCCTTGCGGGCACCCCTAGGTACCGGCACCGGGTGCCTGCAGGCAGCCCAATCACGAGGATGGCGCGGGTCATCGTGGCCGCCATGAGGAAGTGGAAGGTGCAGGTCCCAAGCAATCCGAACGAGCTCTATGAGCTCGACCCACGAGAGTACGCGAGGCGAGGGAAAATTTAAGATCGGCACCAACATCGAGGTTGTGATTTCTTGAAAATTCTATTTCTTCTGTGTTCTAATCTGAAATGTTGATACATCAGCTAGTTATTGAAAAAATTTCCCCAAAATGGGTGATCCTTTGGTAACACATCGAATTTATGTCTTTCGTTCTGTCATGATTTATTTTCAACCTTTTACTTTGTCCATCGTCAGTTGAAATGCTGGTTTTCCAAAAAGCAATTGCTATCATCAAATCGCCATAAAATGCAAATAATATGTCGTTGGAATGGCTGTGTTATGTACTTTCGAATGTTATAGAATTCATTGCATGAATGTTATTATATGAAAAATATATACGCCTCGAAAGTTCCGAAATTTTTGATTTATTTCTTTGACTTGTTTCAGCTAGGGCAACTTTCATATATAAATGGGTTAAGCCCAGGCCAAGCCCATTATGGGTGGCCCATATCCAAAGCTCAATAATTCTCTTATATTTTATATATGGAGTACGAATTTTAGAGACAAAGATAATCCAACATTCAACGAGAAATTCATTAATATTTTATGGGCATTAATTCATAGTCCGCCAAGTAATTCAGTGGCTAAAAAGTAGCCTCGTACAAGCACACAACGATTGCTAAAAACACATGAAATATAAGAAACAACACAAACAGAACTTATAATCGCATGACCCACGTGATGCGTGTATGTATGTTGCAATTAGTACTCTCAACCAGTTGGATAAGACGCTTTCGATGCGACTCTGCATATTCCTTCAGAACTACCACAGCCTCTTTGAATCCTTATGTAACCGCGTTCACCCCATGTCTCGCCCCACGAGTTCCTGATCTTCCAGAAGTCGGTTCCTTCTTCGCTTGTCCCGTACCCAACCATGACGACTGCATGGTCTAGCCGCTGGCCACATTCCCCATTGAACACGCCTCCACCATATTTCAGGAACTCTTGACAGCTTGATGAGATTATGACTGAGACCGGCTGCTGCGCAACTGCCTTCATGAGCTCGTCCTCCCCAGACAGCACATCCGTGAAACCCTTGATCTGTGCCGCGTGCTCTGCTGCTTTTGTTGCATCGCAGGTCCCGTTTACTGCTTCATATGGATAGCTATCCTCGGACGCAATTCCTTGGTTTTGGATAATGTACTTGAAAGAATTGTCTACGTAACCGCCTCCACAGCCGAAGCTTGTAGTCTCACAATCTACTAGCTGTTGCTCGGAGAGCACCAGCAGTGTACCGTTGGTGATACCCACGATTCCTTCTACTGCTGCAACGACTGAGAATGCCCAGCAGGATCCTACATAATATTTGTTCAAGTTATAAACATATGAAATTACATTATTTCCGTAATTTTGTTGCCATTGGTGTCTGACCTTTCGTTACAATATGGTAAGCATTTGTTTGGTACAATTGTGGCTGTGTTTAGTTGTGTTACTCGGTGGTTGTGCTAGAATGTGTTGTTACACATTAACTATGGCACCTTAAATTTGGGTGAAACACCAACCAAGAAGCTATAAACTATTACAGTTATCAAGAGTTTATCAAACCCATTATAAAAGATGAAGCACTTCTGTTCACAATTGTAGATGCCTAGAGAAAATTTTACCAAATAGGTTCTAAGACGCACATATGCTCAAATTCTCGAGAAAATTTTACCAAGTAGGCCGCGAAATACCTACTTGTATATTGGGTAAAAAAATGGTGGATGCATACTTAACATTTGTACTTACCACAGTAGCCTTGGTACTTAATCGCGTTTACGACACCTTTCTCTACCCAGTCAATGTGATCAGGAACATCTCCGGTCAGCTTTTGGTGGCTAACGGACGTTGTTTTGGCAGGCTCAGGTTGCCTGGGTGCCAAGTATCCAGTATGGCTCCGGACAAACTCCTCGTTGGTCAAGTCTGAGAATTGGTTGAGACCTAATTTGAAAGTCCGATTCCCGGACTTGTTGAAATCTTCGATGAACTGCAAGTTCTTTGCGAAAATCGCCTGGCGCATCGCCTTCTCCTGTGGGTCGTTGTAGGTCCGGCCGTAATTGGCCATCCATTGCTCATGCTTCTCGGTAATGGTGGGATTGTGCAACATCTTATGCCACGCCCAAGCGCCAAGAATTACAGCAAGGCAGATGATGAGTTCACTCTTGAGCGTAAAAGCCATTGCGTGAACACTCTCTCGCGGGAATGTGTCTTCTTCTTATTCAAACGAATCCTCTGTTGGGGTTCACGAATCATGTATAGGTAAAATTTAATAAAAGTACACAGCGGAAACAAAGATGATATATTTTACATGATTCTCCGAAAGCATTGTTCGTATGTTTTAATAAAATTTCTGAATGTAAAAGAGAGTTAAACGAATTACCTCTCGAAGTGCGCTTTAAATGAATTGGTTTGGATGTTCTACAGTTCGAGCCCCACAAACGTCGGACCTCTAGTTCAGACACACCAACAACGGACGTCGAACGAAAGAGAGAACTTTCGGATATACACCACTATGATTGTGCTAGCAATCTTGTGCTTGTGGAGACAATCTGCCGTATCCTTGATCTTTTAGTCACGGCCCGGATGAGAGAAAAACCTTTTCTTTCTTGCGTCTTGAAGACAACACAAGAACACACACCCAAAACCACCAAACACGCACACACGGTTTCTCTTTATTTTTCAGCAGCATTATTTCTTCGCAACCTTTTTTTGCGGCATTTTATTTTAACACTTCTTCACGATCGTGCACAATCATGCATGATCGTGCATGTGCACGATTATTCGTGCCAAATGGTCAGCAATTCTTGCTGACCATTTTGACTTTAATTAATTAATTAATTATTTAATTAAATGAATAAATAAATAATTAATCAATCCCCTTAAAATAAAAAAGAACATAATCTTTATATGTGTGATTAGGGTACATTAACATGCATCCACTTTGGGCATGCGTGTGCATCATATGCAACTAGGCTCGTGACTATAATACAAATTAAATTAAATCTCATTTAATTTAATTTCAAATCGACTCAATTCGATTGTAGTAATTGCAAATTTGCAATTATATTTCCCTCTTATTCCATGTTATCCTAATTGTTTATGGTGTGTGACATCCCTAGGTTTATCACTAAGCTAGTAGTAAAACTTATACTAACACATTAGTACTCCCAAAAGAATTAATTGTCCCGATTAATCTTTGGGTCCCACAAGCCATGATTGACATCTAGCAATATGTCATGGCTACCTAGATAGTGTGAATGCTTTAAGAACATAATGAACCTGTCAGCTTTGGCTACAGTGTAATTCAATCCCTCTATCTTACTATGTCCCGATCAAACAAAGACCATGAAATATTTGTCAAGTTATTAATTCGATCATATGCACAAATCTAATTGACATGCATTTTATTTGAGACATAAACAATTTATTATCGGTTACAACCCCGGTCGAGGATTTCAATGCAATGGCATAATTAGATCGCATAGAACATCATTATTATACCTTGCATTTAACAAGGAGACATATTCCATATTGCGCACACGTGTAACTTCGTATATGAACAAATTATGACCATCAGGTATAAAGACGGATGAACGACCCGGCATTATGTGCACCCGTGAACCATAGTTGTTCGACACACAAGTTAACACTGTGCCTCAGGTCTAAGGATTATTTACACAAGACCAAAGCATGAACAATTAGACATTGACCACGTTAAAAGCTTCCATGTCGCTAATCGTTCCATATGCATCACGTTCAGTGAACTTGTCTAATACAAACACTCGTGTTCTTAACTCAGGCATCACAATACCCAATGACTTGTGACTCATCATTCCCTTAAGTATCCAATACTTAATGGTGAAGTTATGAACACACCGGTCTCAATAGGCTTATTAATATCCACTCAATAATCCATCGACCGGGAACAATTTAAAGATCTTGTCTAACTATGAACCCGTCACATATATTCTTGACGTCTCAAGAATAGGTCTAGTTGCAACTAATCTTATGGAATCATTCATAAATATAAAATAATTGGACATATGAATGAATACGTCATAGCCATTAATTAAATAATAATAATGATAGTACAACTAAAATCCCTAATATGTAACTATTACATAGTAGCTTTAGGGCATATATCCAACAATCTCCCACTTGCACTAAACCCAACTTGTCTGGTACCTCAAACCCATTTTGTCAATATGTCTTTCAAAAGAAGACTGAGATAAGGCCTTAGTGAAGGGATCTGCCATGTTTTATGTTGAGGCAATTTTCTGCAAGGCGATATCACCTCTCCCAACAATTTCTCTGATGAGATGAAAGCGTCTCTCAATGTGTTTGGACTTTTGGTGAGACCTTGGTTCCTTAGCTTGAGCTATCGCCCCATTGTCGTCATAAAACAATGTAATCAGTTGCTCAATTGAAGGAACGACTCCAAGTTAAGAAATAAACTTCTTCATCCAAGCGGCTTCCTTTGCTGCTTCAGAAGTAGCTACATACTATGCCTCAGTGGTGGAATTGGCAGTTATGCTTTGTTTGGAACTTTTCCAACTAACTGAACTACCATTGAATGTAAAGACAAACCTAGACGTAGACTTATAATCATTAGGATCTGATTGAAAATCGGAATCAGTATAAGCTACAACTTTAAATTCTCCTTCTCCATATATCAAGAATAAATCTTTAGTCCTTCGCAAGTACTTAAGAATATTCTTGATTGCTATCCAGTGCTCTTCTCTTGGATCAGACTGATATCTGCTAGTAATACTTACAGCATGCGCAATATCTGGTCTAGTACATAGCATAACATACATTATGCTTCCAATAGCGGATGCATATGGTATCTTTGCCATCTGCTCTCTTTCTTCAGGAGTGTTAGGACACATTTCCTTAGAAAGATGGATTCCTTGCCTAAAAGGCAATAATGCTCTCTTGGAACATTGCATGTTAAAACGTGTTAACACTTTGTCTATGTACATAGACTGTGAGAGGCCAATCAATCGTCTTGATCTATCTCTATAGATCTTGATACCTAAAATGTAGGTTGCCTCTCCTAAATCTTTCATGGAGAATTTCTGTGACAAGAATAGTTTTATCGATGATATCATTGGTACATCATTTCTAATCAAAAGTATATCATTGACATACAAAACTAGAAATGCAATTGCAGTCCCACTGATCTTCTTATATACACAAGGTTCATCCGGATTTTTTATGAAGCCAAATGATTTGACTACCTCATCAAAATGGATATTCCAACTTCTGGAGGCTTGTTTGAGTTCATAAATGGATCTCTTATGCTTACACACCTTCTGTTTTTCACTATTGGATTCAAAACCCCGTGGCTGTTCCATATAAATGTCCTCATCGAGAAAACCATTTAGAAAAGCCATTTTGACATCCATCTGAAATATCTCATAATCAAGGTGTGCAGCTATAGCCAACATAATCCGAATGGATTTTAACATGGCCACATGTGAGAAAGTTTCGTCATAATCAATTCCTTCTTTCTGATGATATCCTTTCGCCACTAGCCATGCTTTGTAAGTTCCAATTTGACCTTTAGCATTCATCTTCCTCTTGAAGATCCATTTACAGCCAATTGGTATAATACCATTAGGCAGGTCAATTAAGGTCCAAACTTCATTGGGATACATTGAATCCATTTTGGATTTCATGGCTTCTAGCCATTTACTGAATCGATGTCCAACATCGCCTCCTCATAGGTTTTAGGATCACCAGGTTGATCACTATCATTCACAATGAATAATGGTTCAATATGATCAATCGAGTGTTTATAACGAACAAGTGGGCGAGACGTTCTCGCACTTCTCCTAAGAGGTTGTGTATCAGAAGCTCCCACTGAATCACAGATTGGTATCTGAACTCGGTTGTTTGGTACTTCATTATTTTCTTCTTGTAAGACTATTTTCCGCCCAGCACCACCTTCTTGGACGAACTGATTCTCCAGAAAAGAAGCGTGCTTGCTCACCAAAATTCTTTGGTATGAATGAAAATAGAAATAATATCCAAGAGTTTCCTTTGGATATCCAATTAAGCGACCTTGTTCAGATCTTGCCTCCAATTTTTCCATTTTCAGCTTTTTCACGAAAGCTGGACAACCCCAAATCTTAATATGATTAAGACTAGGTTTCCTACTATGCCATATCTCATAGGGCGTAGTTGGAACAGATTTGGACGGCACTCTATTTAGTATATATACAGCTGTCTCAAGGGCATATCCCCAAAGGGATATTGGCAAATCGGTGTAACTCATCATAGATCGCACCATATCTAATAAAGTATGATTTCTTCGTTCAAATACACCGTTATGTTCTGGAGTTCCAAGAGGTGTCCACTGTGATAAAATGCCATTCTTTTTAAGATAGTCTAGGAATTCAGTACTAAGGTATTCACCTCCTCGATCCGATCGAAGAGCCTTAATACATTTTCCTGTTTGTTTCTCAACTTCAGCCTTTAATTCCTTGAACTTTTCAAAGGATTCAGATTTATACTTCATGAGGTATAAATAACCATACCGTGACTGATCATCGGTGAAGGTAATGAAGTAATTATAACCACCTCTAGCAGTTTCATTAATTGGTCCACATACATTTGTATGTATTAATCCTAATATGTCAATAGCTTGCGCACTTTGTCCCACAAAAGGCGCTTTGGTCATTTTTCCTAGAAGACATGCCTCACAAGTCGAGTATGACTCAAAATTTGATGGATCAATGTACCCATCATTACTCAACTTGTTAATTATGTCTTCTCCAATATGACCTAATTGGAGATACCAAACATACTTTTTATTTGGACCGTCTCTAGGGCGTTTATTAGTTATGGAATTTATATCAATTCTATTTTGCTTATTGACATCGGTAATTGCATTACTAGACATTGTAACGGTATAAAGATTATTGGTTAATAAGCTAGAACCAACACATCTTCTATTATGATAAATAGAACATACATCATCAGCAAAAGAAAATTCATAATTTTCTTTACCCAGACAAGGTATAGAGACGATGTTCCTTACAACATTCTTATAATGCAAACAGTTCTTTAAAACCAATACATGTCCAGAAGGCAAACATAAACAAAAAGTTCCTATAGCTAATGCGGCAACTCTTGCTCCATTGGCAAATGTCAGGACAATCTCATTTCACCCTAGCATCCTGCTTATTTCCAGATTCTGCAAAGACATACAAATATGTGAAGTTGCAGCAGAATCTAGAACCCATGAGCTGGATTCAGCACTAACCATAAGATTAGTTTCAATAAGCATAGACACCATACCTTCATAAGGTTGGTCCTTGGGCTTGACCTTCAAGCTCACGAGGTACTTCCTATAGTTCCTCCTCCAGTGCCCCTTGACACCACAGTAATGACATTTTCCTTTATCAATCTTGGGTTTTGGTTGCACAACAGGTTTGGCAGGCCTCTTCCATTTCTTTTTCTTTAAAACAGTCTTACCCCTTGGAGAAGAAGCCTTAGCCATAGCCACTACATTTGGTCTCGTGTTGTGCATTTCCTTCTCATAAACTACCAGCAAGCTATGTAACTCAGCGAGAGTTTTCTCCATCTTATGCATGTGGAAGCTTTGGACAAAACCAGAGAAGGAATCGGGTAAAGATTGGATGATCAAATCCACAGCTAACTCGTCGTCCATAACGAGATTCAGCCTAGCCAATTCTTCAATGTGCCAAATCATTTTCAAAGCACGATCATTAACTGATGATTCTTCAGCCATCCTCATACGGTACAATGCCTTAAATATCTCATATCTAGAGGTTCGACCATTCTCATCAAAGTATTCCTTTAAGTGCAAAATGATCGACCTAGCATCTTCCATAGATTCATACTTCTTCGTAATTCATTATTCATCGAAGCAAGCATATATGACCTAACTTTTAAGTCATTGTCATGCCACTTATCATAAGTGACATGCTCCTCTTGGGTCCCACCCTCAGGAAAGGAGGTTGGCTTCTTTTCATCAAGCACATACCCAATTTTTTCTAAATTGAAAACAATTCTCAAATTCCTCACCCAGTCAGTGAAATTGGGTCCAGTCAAACAATTCTTGTCAAGTATGGAAGCGAGTGGGTTTGTGGTCACCATTTTTAGAGGAATAATATATCTGTTGCAGAAAATAAATTGTTAGCCGTTGTATCTTTGAAAGTAACTATTTCATTTTGGCCTTTAAATGAAATAGATCCTCCCACTAAATTTATATTCGAATCCCATACTCCTTAAGATGGGAAGTGGTAATCTTTGTTGGGTAAAGATTACTAGTGGCGATTGGAGTCCCACTAGCCCAAAGTCCATCTCACCTAGCAGTTATTGGTATTCTATGAACTTAGTGAGTGAACCAACTTGTTCAACGCATTATATGTGAGTCCCAATCATAACTTCGGCCTCTAGACCATGAAAGCCTCACCTAACAGTTATTGGCATCATGACCATAGTTAAGTCTCGCCCATCGTCTCATGCAAGTATTGAAAACACAAACGATTTCCTCACCTAACAGTTATTAGAAATCATTTGGCTCCAACCCCACAGCATCACATGCATAATGGAGTGGTCCAATATTATGAATGGTAATTAACCCCTATGTATCCATAGCCAGTCAGTTAACCACTATAATATTGGATCAAACCACGATGATGGAAGGCCATGAGTCCGAAACCCGTTTCGACTTAATATTAATAAGGAGATTTGGGTCGTTATTAACGGTCTCACTTTGCACATTAACCGGTTTAACATGCACGATAACATAAACACAATAAATAAAATATATCACATAAACATCTATCCTACATTGTGATCATGGAATTATGGTTCAATGGGTCTCGAGCCAAAGAGACCCATTTAGCCATTTTAATGTTTTAATAATAAGAACCTGCTCTTCACTTCTTCTTCAATCTTTGAACTCTTCAAAGACCGGGCCCATAGAGCTCACTGGCTTAATGGCTCCTCCAATGGCTCCTTTTCTCTTGTAGCATTTACATCAACAATTGATATACTAAACTATGCTAAAATTTCATATCATGAAAAATTAAAATAAAATAAAAAGAAGGACGCAGCCTCCATTTAATAATTACATCCCCAAAAAGATTACCTATAATCATCATACATTCATCTATACAACAATCACAACAATTAGGGATTTTTCCATGATCACCACCCTTCCTTACGAGCCATAAATTCAAAATTTAAAGCTTTGGAAGGCATATATAAAATTCTGCATTTAATCAAATTTAAAGTCGAACAACGCAAACCATGTCAAGAAATCAATATTGATGAAACAAATTTCACGAGCGTGATTTCGAACGGAAGTTGCGTTGTCAACTTTAAATTCACAATCACGAGTCATTCGCAGAATATAAACACAAAGTATAACAAGTTACGGATTTTTTATTCAAAATTGATTTAGTTCTAATTTTTGCTTAGTTGATTAAATTTATCACATAAATTAATCAACTTCTATAGGCCACATAAGTGCAAGAGAACCAATTCTCTTAACAAAAATAAATTGGCCATTAGAACACAAAAATATCTTTGAACTATAAATCAATTAAACACATGAAAACGCCTAAGGTTGGCTCGATACCACTGTTAGGGTTCATGAATCACGTATAGGCAAAATTTAATAAAAGTACGCAGCAGAAGCAAAGATGATATATTTTACATGATTCTTTGAAGGCGTTATTCGTGCATTTTAATCAAAAATCTGAATGTAAAGAGAGTTAAACGATTACCTATCGAAGCGTGCTTAAAACGAATTGGTTCAGATGTTCTACAGTTCGAGCCCCACAAACATCGGACCTCTAGTTCGACACACCAACAACGGACGTCGAACGGAAGAGAGAACTTTCGGATATATACCACTATGATCGTGCTAGCAATCTCGTGGAGACAATCCGCCGTATCCTTGATGTTTTAGTCATGGCTCGGATGAGAGAAAAACCTTTTCTTTCTTGTGTCTCGAAGACAATGCAAAAACACACACCCAAAAACACCAAACACGCACACACGGTTTCTCTTTATTTTTCAGCAGTATTATTTCTTCACAACCTTTTTTGCGGCATTTTATTTTAACGCTACTTCAAGAATCAGCAACGGTTGATCGTGCACCATCATGCATGATCGTGCATGTGCACGATTATTCGTGCCAAATAAAGCACAATTTTGACTTTAAATAATTAATTAATTAATTATTTATTTAATTAAATGAATAAATAAATAATCAATTAATCCCTTTAAAATAAAAAGAACATAATCTTTATATGTGTAATTAGGGTACATTAACATGTATCCACTTTGGGCATGCATGTGCATCATATGCAACTAGGCTCGTGACTATAATACAAATTAAATTAAATCTCATTTAATTTAATTTCAAATCGACTCAATTCGATTGTAGTAATTGCGAACACATTTGCAATTATATTTCTCTCTTGTTCCACATTATCCTAATTGTTTATGGTGTGTGACATCCCTAGGTTCATTACTAAGCTGGTAGTAAAACTTATACTAACACATTAGTACTCCCAAAAGAATTAATTGTCCCGATTAATCTTTGGGTCTTACAAGCCATGATTGATATCAAGCAATATGTCATGGCTACCCAGATAGTGTAAATGCTTTAAGAACATAATGAACCTGTCAGCTTTGGTTACAGTGTAATTCAATCCCTCTGTCTTACTATGTCCCGATCAAACAAAGACCATGGAATATTTGTCAAGTCATTAATTCGATCATATGCACAAATCTAATTGACATGCATTTTATTTGAGACATAAACAATTTATTCTCGGTTACAACCCTGGCCGGGGATTTCAATGCAGTGTCATAATTAGATCGCATAGGACATCATTATTATACCTTGCATTTAACAATGAGACATATTCCATATTGCGCACACGTGTAACTTTGTATATGAATAAATCATGACCATTAGGTATAAAGACGGATCAACGACCTGTCATTATGTGCACCCGTGAACCATAATTGTTCGACACACAAGTTAACACTGTGCCTCAGGTCTAAGGATTATTTACACAAGACCAAAGCATGAACAATTAGACATTGACCACGTTAAAAGCTTCCATGTCGCTAATCGTTTCATATGCGTCACGTTCAATGAACTTGTCTAATACAAACACTCGTGTTCTTAACTCAGGCATCACAATACCCAATGACTTGTGACTCATCATTTCCTTAAGTATCCAATACTTAATGGTGAAGTTATGAACACACCGGTTTCAACAGGATTATTAATATCCACTCAATAATCCATCGACCAGGAACGATTTAAAGATTCAGTCTAATTATGAAACCGTCACATATATTCTTGACGTCTCAAGAATAGGTCTAGTTGCAACTGATCTTATGGAATCATTCATAAATATAAAATAATTGGACATATGAATGAATACATCATAGCCATTAATTAAATAATAATAATGATAGTACAACTAAAATCCCTAATATGTAACTATTACATAGTAGCTTTAGGGCATATATCCAACATCCTCCTTTTTCTCTCCTCTCTTTTTCTCCTGAAATTCGCCCCCTCTAAAACTCGCCTTTAGTCTCCTTTTAATAGAAAAACAAAATGGAGGAAGAGCTCCTTGAAGTCCATCTTGAAGTGCGTGTTCGTCTTCTTCCATCACGATCTGTCCATGCTTAGCTAAATGTGTTCTTGCCTTCTTCTGGCGTGCTGCTGTTTCTTCCTCTCCCTTCGGCCGTGAATGTTGACCTTCTGTTTCTTGATGTGTAAGTAGTAATTTTGATCCTTTTCTCTTCTATTATGATCATAAACCTCATGTTGCATAGATGTCACGAATGCATGCAAACTATTACGTCTAGATACGCTTCATGAAACTCCAACCACATAATGGTAGATTAATCTGATTAAGAAAAGGCTTCTTTTTTTTTTTCCAAAAAGAGGTAGATTTAAAATGATAAAATCATGATTTATTGCCTTGGGTCACCTCAGCTGACAACCTAAGGTGACAAAATTCAGTTTTGGCACCGTAGGGTCAAGTAATACAACAAAAGTCAATTTTGTTCCTTTAGGGTATTTTTTTAGAGTATGCAAGTTTTAAATCTTGGTCACCTTTATATCGTTGAGAACAATATAACTTGAATAAATATTCTATGTGCTCCTACAATAAAATTTTTTAGTTACTTATTAAGCCTAATCATAACCATATTAATCTCATTCTTTGTGTGGATCTCTTTGAATTCTTGATGTGTAAGTAGTAATTATGATCTTTTTCTCTTCTAATATGATCATAAACCTCATGTTGCACAAATGTCACGAATGCATGCAAACTATTATGTCTAGATACGCTTCATGAAACTCCAACCACTGAATGACATAGTAATTTGATTGAGAAAAGGCTTGTCTTTTTTTTCTTTTTTTTTTCAATAGGAGGTAGATTTAAAACAATAAAACCATGATTTGTTGCCTTGGGTCACGTCAGCCGACAACCCAAGGGGACAAAATTCAATTTTGGCATCGTAGTGTTAGGTAATACAACAAAAGTCAATTTCGTTCCTTTAGGGTATTTTTTGAGAGTATGCACGTTTTAAATCTTGGTCACCTTTATATCGTCGAGAACAATAGAACTTAAATAAATATTATATGTCCTCCTACAATAAAATGTTTTAGGTACTTATTAAGCCTAATCATAACTTAATTTATCTCATTCTTTGTGTGGATCTTTTCGCATTCTTGATGTGTAAGTAATAATTATGTTCCTTTTTCTCTTGTAATATGATCATAAACCTCATGTTGCACAGGTGTCATGAATGCATGCAAATTATTACGTCTAGATACGCTTCATGAAACTCCTACCACATAATGACAGATTAATCTGATTGAGAAAAGGCTTGTCTTTTTTTCAATAGGAGGTAGATTTGAAATGATAAAACCATGATGTGTTGCCTTGGGTCACGTCAGCCAACAACCCAAGGTGACAAAATTCAATTTTGGCACCGTAGGGTTAGGTAATACAACAAAAGTCAATTTTGTTCCTTTAGGGTATTTTTTTAGAGTATGCACGTTTTAAATCTTGGTCACCTTTATATCGTCGAGAACAATAGAACTTAAATGAATATTATATGTCCTACAATAAAATGTTTTAGGTACTTATTAAGCCTAATCATAACTTAATTTATCTCATTCTTTGTGTGAATATTTTTCGCATTCTTGATGTGTAAGTAATAATTATGATCCTTTTCTCTTGTAATATGTGTTAGACTAAATATAAATTAAAACATTGACGATCCCGATTTATCAATTACAGATAAATTTTATACAGAATTTGGGATCAATTTGCAAACATAAAGATCAACATACCTCCAGCCATTGACGAAAGTTGCAAAAGTAGAAGACCCCGAAACCTTCGACGAATCCTCGTAGCACGAACAATCTGCAATATGAGAACACTAAATCTATACGTCCTGTTCTACTAGTCAATACCCCTCAAACTTGATGGTGTGGTTTTCTGTAGTGATTAGGGTTTGAACTAGATGACTTGACATTTTTATTCCGTTTATTACATTACCGATATCTTCCATCAAGACCATTATGGTAATATATTAACGAGCAAATATCACGTATTACATGTGGGTAATAAATTGGGCAATAAATCAGAATTTATTGGGAATACAATATTGGGATCATATTTAGAATAATAAAAAATATATTACATATTATAACATTCTCCCACTTGATCCCAATATTCCATCAAATGACTTATTAACCGAAACCCACATAAACTTCATGCTGAAATAAAACACATGAATCACGACAATGAGTCCTCTTAGAGCGAGTATGATCTTCCGTGTATCACAATATATTTCATCAGCCGATATGTGATCAAATAACTTAATGAATAAACCTTATGTTTACTCCAGGTCAAACATAATTGTTTTTCTCATAATAACTGAATGTATACAACTGTATTGAGAAAAACATTATAAATAAATAAAAGTCTCACAAATTCTTTATATAAAGAAAAATTTACATGATTGGACTGATGCCCATTCTAGATACATGATCCTTATAACTCATTGGTGGCATGTCTTTAGTTAAAGAATCAGCTATCATCAATCCAGTGCTTACGTGTTCTATGACCACTTTATTCTCTTTAACACGTTCTCTGATGGCTAAATACTTGATGTCGATATGCTTGCTTCGACTAACACTTTTGTGGTTCTTAGCCATAAAAGCTGCAGCTAAATTGTCGCAAAATATTCTTAATGGCCTAGCAATGGAATTCATAACTCTAAGCCCCGATATGAAACTTGTCAACCACACAACATGTGAGGTGGCCTCAAAATAGGAAACGAACTCTGCCTCCCTAGTGGAAGTGGCAACCAAGGTCTGTTTTGCACTCCTCCAAGATACAGTTCCGCTAGCAAACATAAAAACATATCCCAATGTTGATTTACGGGAATCAATGCAGTGGGCAAAGTTTGAGTCCGAGTAACCAACTACCTCCAAGTTGTCCGTCCGTCTATACATAAGCATGTGTCCCTTTGTTCCTTGAAGGTACCTTATCACCTTCTTTGCAGTTCTCCAGTGGTCCATACGTAGATTACTTTGGTATCTTCCCAAAATTCCCACAGCAAAGGCTATGTCAAGTCGAGTGCAAACCTGAGCGTACATCAAGCTTCCGACAGCAGAAGCATATGGGATGTTTATCATTTGTTCCCTTTCAAAATCATTCTTCGAACATTGGTTTAAATTAAACCTATCACCCTTCACAATGGGTGCTGTACGTGGTGAACAATCTTTCATCTGAAACCTCTCTAAGACCTTATTGATATAGATTTCTTGAGATAGTCTAATATACCTTGAGGTCTATCTCTATGGATCTTAATGCCAATGACATAAGATGCTTCACCCATATTCTTCATATCAAAACTCTTAGAGAGAAATTGTTTCGCTTCATATAACAACCCCTTGTCATTGGTTGCAAGTAAAATGTCATCTACATATAAGATAAGGAAACAAATTTTGCTCCCACTAACCTTCTGGTATATACATTGATCCATGACATTCTCTATAAAACTAAATGAGGAGATGATCTCATGGAATCTTAAGTACCATTGGCGGGAAGCTTGTTTCAAGCCATATAGAGACCTTTTAAGCTTGCATACCAAATGCTCACCAGTACTAGAGAAGAATCCTTTTGGTTGTTTCAAGTAAACCACTTCTTCCAATTTTCCATTGAGGAATGCCGTTTTCACATCCATTTGATATAATTCCATATCAAAATGAGCAACCAATGCCAAAATAGTACGAAGAGAATCTTTCTTGGATATAGGAGAAAACGTCTCCATATAGTTGATTCCCTCCTTTTGAGAAAATCCCTTGGCAACGAGTATGGCTTTGTATCTCTCATTATTGCTTAATGAATCCTTCTTAGTTTTGAAGACCCATTTACAACCAATGGCCTTCGCACCATCAGGCAACTCAACTAAATCCCGGACTTCATTTGATGCCATAGAATTCATCTCTTCCTTTATAGCATTGTACCATAAATTGGATTTATCACAACTTATGGCTTGTGAAAACGTCTCAGGATCACTTTCAGCTCCAACATTATAGTCAGATTCTTGTAGATACACAATATAGTCATTAGGAATTGCTAATTTCTTCATTCTAGTAGACCTTCTTAATGTTGCATCAACATCCTCTTGAGGAGTTTGTTGTTCAACTGGAAGTTCAACAGTATCTGGTAATTGCTGAATAGTTTGGTCTACCAGATCAATATCAGTAGGTTGTGGATCTTCAATGATTGACTGCTCAATGACCGGTTGAATTGAAGGGCCGTTGTAAGCAACAACCAATCCAGTACCTGAGGTGGAAGGTCGAGTATCTGAATGATCTTCTTCAAGACCAAAGTCCTTGAATTGATCGCTCCCACTAATCAAATCACTCTCAAGAAATTTAGCATTTCTTGATTCCACAAACCTAGTGGTGTGAGATGGACAATAAAATCTATATCCTTTTGACTTTTCGGCATATCCAACGAAATACCCACTTATAGTCCTCAGATCTAACTTCTTTTCCTGTGTATTATAGACTTTTACTTCAGATGGGCATCCCCAAACATGTACATGTCTGTTGACACCTAAATTTTGGCGATTTAATTTATCTATGTTATTGCATAGATAATTAGGGGTTAATTTTATTAATTTCATAGCATATAGATTTAGGTTGCATTTATTATTTGCATATTTTGTTTTTTATTGAATTGGTGGCGGATGGATTCAGATTGGTTGGCCAAGCCTATTTTTAAGTGATCATAAATTATCTTCTGAGAAATTAGAAATTTGAAATTTTTCCGAGATATGATGAATTTTTGGGTAGATATGACAAAACATTGCGATTTGGCTTTCCAGGATATGGAATTAAAGAATAATCTTATCCAAAGTTTGAATCGTTATCAATAGGTGAAAAAATTGTGAAAAATATTATGGATATTGATTTCGAAAAAAAATTGAAATCACAAGTCTTTCACCTATAAAAAGGGGGTTCTTGGTTTTTTTTAGGGGGGGCCACGCATATTGAACATACGGCCACAATTGAGAGAGAGAGAGAAGTGACTACGTCAATTCAGATTTTTTTCAATATTTCTCTCCTCCCCTCATCACATTCAAGCCTCTGCCCCCTTTTTCCTCGGGCAAATCACATATTCCACTATATTATTTTTACGATTCCTCTTGATCATGGATGGTCACGTGGGTTATCCCATGATCTGACCATCATTACTTGACGGCCACAATTTCATGAAGAGGAGATACGGCTACAAGACAAAAAGGGAAAAAACAAAGAGAGGGCGAAAAAGCAAAACTTTGTTCTCGATTGCTCACTGGTGGTGTTCTTTCACTTTGCCGATCCAACAGAGTTCGTCAGCAATTGTCTATCGTCGAGGAGTCTTGGTATTCGATAATTGCAACACCCTCGTGAGCCGTTCGTCACTGTTGCCGCCAATCACATCGCCGTGAAGCATCGCCGCCATGCACATAACGCTTGCTGCCGTTCGCCGTCGAGAAACCGATCGCGATCCCAATCCGATTGCACTTGGTCCCAATTTGGAAAAGTTATATGCGCGATATCAAGAGCTAGGTAAGATTCTTGATTGATTCGAGTTTTTTCATATTTTATTACTTGATCCATGGGATCGTGATTTATTTTGAATATTTGTTCGTTATTGCCATATCCAAAAATATTTTGAATTCTCATGAATTCGGGGATTAATCCCTAATTTCACAACGTGCATACGATTGACAGTCCGATTTTCGCGCCCGAAATCCGACTCACAATCGCACGGAAAATCGCCAATCCGATCTCACGCTCGGGATTCGATTTGCGATTTATTTAAAATTGACCAACCCGATCTCATGCGCGAGATATGGTTCACCAATTTTTAAATATCAATCTTATCTCGTTTCATTTGATGTCGTAGTGTTTAAGTCAATTTTATTTTTATAAAGAAAAATCCAAAAAGATTAGGTTTCTTTTTTTTTTTTAATTATCTTGCATGTTTAAGATAGGGATTTTTATTTTGAGTCATGAAAAAGAAAAAGAAAAGCGCACTCATTTAGGATGTTAGTTTTTTTTTTCTATTATCTGAATTGCATGTTTAATTTTAATTTCGAATTTCATAAAAAATTAGGAATTAAGGCATTATTTGCACGTCATGGCATATTAGAATAAATTACGTGTTTTATTTTAAGTTTAGATTGATTTTTGCATCTTAGGTTAGAGCTTACTAGGTTAAGATAATATATTAGTTTAAATTAGGATTTACTCTGACCTGATCCTTAAAATAAGCTAGATAGAATCTTAATCTAGATAGTTATGTTTTGCATTTTCCTTAATTTCGAATTTCATAAAAAATTTGTCTTAGGATAAATTAGTTTCAATCTCTAGAATATATTGCATTTTTTAAAATAGAAAATTCTTGGGCATGTCATATAGAATTAGACCCACTAAATGCACGTCATTTAGGGTTTATTATTAGGTTCATTTAATTAGAAATTGCCTGTCATTAGAATTATGTCATTTTGATTAATTTAGATTGCATATTTAATTATTGCATGTTCATTAAAAAATCATTAGTTTTTTTTTACTCCTTCATATAGTTTAGGACATTTTGTCATGCCATATTATTTCATATTAGGTTAGAAGCATTGTATTGCATATGGACTATATTCTCATTAAAAAGTGAAGGCAAAAATTGAGTGATTGCTTGTTAATTAGAAATCATATCTAAGATTGTTGATGTGAATTCTGATCTAACAATGCAGATGTTTTCGTTGCTTTGAGGTAAGTCCTGCATTATTTTATTTGCTTTATTGAGTGTTAAATTGGTGGTTTGCACACTCGTATGATCACCTCACATGTTAGGAAAGTAAAATTAATTCAAGCTGCTTGCCAATTTTTTTTAAAAAAGATAAAAGAAAAGGTACCGAAAGGGCGTTAGAGAAATCTAACGTAATCAAGTCCCCGAACTCACAAATCTCTGGTTCGTAGGAGTAAAATAATCCTCCCATTATTTTACTTAGGTGTCTACTCGACCTACCACAAATTGATTAGTGGCGACTCCCTTTTGCATGCTAGATATTTGAATTTAAATCGCGAGTTGGTATGGGCTTGGGAGAGCCCGAGCTAAGTCTAGTAGGGGTGTGCATGGTCCGGGCGGACGGTTCCCGGCCTAGAACCGGGAACCGCCCGCTAAGGACCGGTTCCGAAAAATTGGAACCGAGATCCACCCGTTTGTTGCTTGGATCCACTCGAGAACCGGACTGCCGGTCCGGTCCGGTTCCCGGTGGATCCATGGAACCGAAGCATGAATTTGACGGCACAAATGAAGGAACTTCGTGCTCAGCATAGAGAGTCGAGATAAAAACAATAGTCAACAACTCGCACTTCGAACTCTCGAAATGCCATCGATGTTCTGCCTAAGCATCAAGTCATTTAATAAACAAAAATCCTTACAGCAGCATTGCACACATAACAATCCGGTCAGTTTAACGAAATTCAAGATGGAAAAACGGGGCCAGAAACAAAAAATGCAAGATGGTCTTCGGAGAACTTATCGGTGTCCACAACACGGATATATAGAGCAAAATAACATTGAACAGAATGCAAAATTTAATAAGTCTTTGAGATATAGGGTTTGTTTTAGTAATTTTTTTTTTATATTAAAAGGGAACCGGTCCGGGTCTGGGTGGGTGGGTGGGCGGATCCGCCCATGGAACCGGGAACCGGACCAGTACCCACCGGTTCCCATAAATTGGGCAACCGGGAACCGAACCGGTTCCCTCAAGAACCGCCGGTTCCGGGCGGTTCCGGTCCGGTTCCGGGCGGTCCGGGCGGATCCCGATTCTTTTGTACACCCCTAAAGTCTAGGCTTAGCAATCCATTAGCCTAATTTTAGGTGGTACACCCCGAAAAATTGGTCGCGACAGCTTGGCGACTCCGCTGGGGAATGGGTTGAAACTCTTAGTGGACTTAGGCCAATTTTCTCTTTCTTTTGAAAAAAATTTTTGTTTGGCAGCGAGGATTCCAAGTACGTTCCTAATATTTAAGGTGTTAAATGTTTTTGCAGATTTGGAGGTATAAGGGGAAGTGTTTGCTAACCCATGTTTTTGAGGGAGGTGTAGGAATGAATGGTTTACTTGCACATATGAAGTATTGCTTGCTATAAACTGTTGTGTATGCATTGCATTTACACTACACTTTTGCACACACAACCTGCCGCCGGACCTAAGGCGCATAGGATCATTTAGGATGGTGTTGAGATAGATACCACTCCGACCGCATGCTCGCGGTACGAGTCGCCCATCTCAATCCCAAAATTTCTTTCATGGTGTCAGGAGTACCCACCTCGGTCCGCATGCCGGGTCGGCTCTTTGACCAAGCCGGAGTCATAAGGACCCGACATAGTCCACAAGCCCGTGGCTAGTTCGATCATCCTTGTGACTTCACCTTGCTAAGCCTTATAGATTAGAAATCGAACCACTTACCATGCGCATGTCTTTGTGATTGTTCCTATTGGTAAAGTAAGTTCTCTAAATTTTTGCCTTTGCAATTTACTTACTTTATTGCATTATTTTGTCTATCCACGGCATTAGGATTGTCTTGAGTCTTTATCAATATACAATAGGGATGCTGGACATTCGAATTATTCTCCCTCCAAAGGATGAGCTTAGCACTTGGTGGAACAAGTTAGACCAAGCTGGCCGCCAATTTGTAGAGTCGCATATAGCTCGACTACTTCCATTGCTGCGTATCAACATACATGGCGGTATCATCCAAGCACTTGCCCACTGTTGGTGCCCCGAGACTTCCACATTTATTTTTGGCGGTAAGCATGAGCTCACTCCCACCTTGGAAGAATATAGCATTGCCCTGGGAAAATCTTTGAAAGCTGAATTGATTAGTCCAACTATTGGAATTGATCCCGTTGTGGCCTTATCTGATTTTTAAGAATCAAAGAGGACAACATAAGAAAAGTTTTGAAGGCTCACCGCCATACTTGTCCATTATCTTTTCTAAAGAATGTTTCGAAAATGGTACTTCATTTCAAATGCGTAGGGTTTTCCTTTTAGCTTTCTTTGGGTTCATAATCTTTCCTTACTCCAAGAATGATATTAATCCTTTGATCGCTCATTTACTTAAGCAAGTGTTGGAAGAGAAAAATTTTGTAAACACCATTCTAGCCGAAACCTTTCTTTCCCTCACTCGATTTAAAGGAGGCGGTGATAAGACCTTCCGTTCCTCTCCCGAGCTTTTGCAAGTTTGGTTTCTTTCTCATATAAAGGGATTTGGTGGTTTAATGACTATATATGATATTAGTGATTCTAATCACCCTATTTTTAAATTTGAGAATAACCAAAAACTTGCACCGGATTACCATTATTCTAGGTGGCTAGCTTTCATGAAAAAACCAACTTCCAAGGGTTTCCTATGGCATGCTAAATGGTTCCAAGTTCGTGTGGCGAGACTCACATGTGGAGGTGTTGGCCCAATCCCTCTATTGGGATTCACTGGAGCATTGGAATACTATCCGACTAAAGTGACTCATCAGTATCAAGTCGTGCAAGAGCTTCCCCCGGCGTTACAAGCAGATCCACTCAAAGTCAGCTTCATTGATGGAAACAGAGACCATGAAGACTCCATTCTCACTATCAAATCAATGTGGGACATGTGCCATCCACGAAAACTCAAATGGCCCGAGGAAAAGCTGAAGGGTAAAGAAAGAAAGTACTATGCCTCGACTATGTACATTCGACAACACAAGATTCCAGAGGAGCTGCTTCCAAAGATACCAGAAGTGCCGCTGAAGATCACCAATCGTGCTGAGAATAAACGCCTCAAAAGAGTTACTGAAAAAGCTCAAGAGGAGAACAAGCGATTGCACCGAATGGCGTCCCGAGTGTATATTGATCAAGCTAGATAAAGTGCTTGAACTAATCTTGCTATTTCTAGATTAATGTTTAGGAAGTTGAGTCGTTTATTTTCCTAGTTCATTTGTTTAGGACACTTCAAAGTTTTTACATTGTCAATGTTAGAAAAATCTCATTAATGAATAAAAGTGTTAGACATTTGTCATGGACTGGCGTACTTCATATGGGGTACTTACTTTTGTTCATTTCTCAATTTAGGTGATAACGGATCCCTCACGTTCGCCTATAATCACGCGTTTGAGAGCTAGAATGGCTGACCAAACTGAAATGCGTGATCTTATGTCCGCTGTGGAGACTCAACTCCAACAAGTGCTTGCTTCTATACAGTTTATGACGGATCAATTCCAATCTCTCCAAGCGAATCCGACTCCTGCACCTATTCTCCTCGAGATAGTAGTTTCAAAGCCGACAAACAAGGCCCAAATGATTGATGACGACATGCCTGCGTTGGAAGATGACCCACCATTGGTCACAGCCGTAAAGGCTAAGCCTGACAACGTCCCTAAGATGGAGCAAGATGAGCGCGTTGCGAAACTCGAGGAGAAAGTGAAGCAATTGCAGGAGTCACAAAGCTCACTCCCGTTTGACTTGTCTGTCTATGAGAAGGTCAAGATGCCATAAAAGTTCAAAATGCCGAGTTCGAAAATACGATGGTACTTCCTGCCCAAAAGCTCATTTGCGGATGTACCACGTACGCATGGCCCAATATGTCAAGAATGAGCCCCTCATGATTCAATCATTCCATGCAAGTTTGACTGGGCCTGCACTGAGCTGGTATATAATGAAGAATGTAAATCTCCTTGACACCTGGAATGAGGTGACCGATGCATTCCTCAAGCAATATAAGTTCAACATGGATATTACTCCTTCTCGAGAGGATCTTGAGTGGATGAAGAAGAAGAAGAGTGAGTCGTTCAAGGAGTATGCTGTGAGGTGGTGAAATCTGGCCGCTCAAGTCACTCCGGAGCCTACTGACAAGGAGTTGATGGAGTTGTTCGTTAAAACTCTCCCGTTTGAGTTTCGCAACCGGATGGCTAGCACGTACATTGAGAACTTTAACCAACTTATCCCAGTAGGTGAACAAATCGAAGTTGGGTTAAGAGATGGATGGTTCATTGAACCAACCCATCAAGGCAAGAGGTTCACCATGAAGAAAGACAAAGAACCTATCACGGAAGTCAACGCTACATATACACAGTCTGACAAGCCTCCGATTGTTCATCTCCCTAAGAATCAGCAAGGCGGAGGCCGACCGACCGCACCTTGACCATTTTTTAAGAGGCAATTCACTCCTCTTCCTGGTTCTCTGTCCCAGGTCCTAAAGGTCCTTCAAAAGAAGGAATTGCCGTCTTACGAGCCAAAGCGACCTAATGCTGAAAAATTTTCTAACTACGATCCCTCTAAGAAATGCAAGTATCATATGGGGGAAGTAGGACATTCGACTGATGAATGCATGACTTTGAAGCATAAGGTCCAAAACTTATTGGACACCAAGGCGTTTGCCTTCGGCACCGCTCAACCAAATGTCAAGAAGAATCCTCTACCTGAGCATGAGGATATGGTGAATGCCATTGATGAAGGATCTCTGGAAGTAATGGGTCTTGGCCCACAAGAGTAACTTATTACTTTTGCATATTCCCTTGCACGGGAATTTTTTATTGCTTTTTAGGAATTGTTTTCAATTTCTTCTTTTTCGCTTTCTTCTTAGGGCTTGAATTGCATTTTCCATTCAATAAATTGTAATTGATTGATGAATTTCAATAAAAATACAATTTTTATTTTGAGGGCATGATAAGGTACACCAAACTAGCCCGATGATGATATCCAACCGATAAAACAAATGAAAAATCCAAGGAGAATTCTGAGGCATGGGCTTCATCATGCTTTCTCATGTTAAAATGTTTCAAAAACAAAAAAAAAAAATGCTTTTCCAATTGCTTTTCAAAAAAAAATTCAAAAAAAGAATCTGTTTTACCTTGTTTGTTTTTTTTTTATTCATCTACTTTCTGTTTCAGGGACAGTTTATGGCATGCAAAGGTGTGAAAATGGTCCAATGCAATTCTAGATTCTGAGGGCAAGTGTGCTCCAAACTGCAACGGCCCATATTTGGTGAGGAAGGTACTTCCTACAGGTGCCTTGATCCAAGCGGAAATGGATGGTCGTGAGTTTTTCACCCCTGTTAGTTCTAATGCTATCAAGAAGAATTACCCATGATTGAATTTGTCATGTCATGTTTTGAATTGCAAACATTTTTTAGATGAATAAATTGCTTCAATGAGTTGAATTGTTCATATTTGTTGCAAATCTTGCATGTTTTCCTTGATGAATTGTGTGAGATGAATTGAATATGTCAAATGAGATACTTTGGAATGATGAAAGGCGAACCTTATTCTATACACTGTTTCATACACTAACCATTAGTGAGTTGTGTGGAAAAATTCCATGTCCACAAGGAAAAGGGTGATCTCGCAAAGGATACATCAACCGAAGTGATGAGAGGCAATTTCTTTCTCTACCAAAAACGCTACAGGTATACCCGTTGTTTAGCCATTTGAGCCCATACACACGAAGAGCTTCTAAATATTATCCTTGTCAAGGATCATCCCATATTGGGACAATTTTGCAATGAATGATAGGGATTTTCTTACTCACACTTGCATCAATCTTCGAGTATTGCTTTCGCAGTGTAACTTATGTGTTAATTTAAGTGCCTTAGGACGACGAAGAGCAGTTCTTTCTCTATCCTATACAATTTATCCATTGCATAGCCCACTTGAGCCTATGAATTCATTTCACATTAAACCCAGTTGGTGATCATCCTCCACACTGGGGCAAAGCAAGAAAAGCAAACCACTCAAGTTGCATGGTTTACAATGCTGATAAAAGATGGAGGTTGTACAAGTCCAAAGAAAGTAAGTGCAAAAAAAATGGGGCATGAAAAAACAGTGTGCCTAGTAAAAGCAAGGCCAATGCCCAGAAAGATAAAAAAAATCAAGCTCTTGATATAATGAGTCGTATCCCCTACAAGGCGGTACTAAAAAACTCAAATGCTGAGATGTTGCAATCAATGGAGTTGTGATATGAAAAAAAAAAAATCCTCAATGGTGGAGAAGAAAATTGGTGGAGATGTCAAGATGATCACCAACTTTGACCCCCTAAACACTTTTTGAGCGTAATGATCCTTTCGTTTCTCAACCCATGAACCAAGCCTACGTTACGTCCCTTGCAAAGTCTCTTTAGATTAAGGCACTTGAATTAACATAAAAGTTCATTTGTTTGAAAGCATTGCTTGAGGAAGTGCGAGTAAGACGATTTCTGCCTCATTTCGCATGTTTCTTGACGTGTAAACCCATGGATGATTGCAGAATATCACTCATTTTTCAATAGCCTCGACTCAAAGAGTCTCCTTTGTTAAGCCGTTGACCAAGCTCACATTACAGTCCCTATTAAAAGACCTCTCAGATTGGTAAGATCGTACCACTTGCGAGATTGCTCAGACCCTTGTTTGACATGATGATGGTGAGATAGAGTGACTGTCATGATCCTGCATCAAAGGTCAGGATGAAATAGCCTTTTTAATGAGGACGAGTGAAAAGTCCTTTCAGACTGAAAGATCTCTCATTTGACATATCCATGACACTCATGTCTTTAGATTGGAATATTCTTTTGAGATCCTCCCAAATGGAAATTAGGTGATGCAAGATTGATAGAAATCATCACACATGAACCTCTCTTGAATTAATGCATGTTTGTGATTACAAATGCATGTTGCCTCTCCTTTGACCATGTTTTGCAGGAGATATATCCCTGAGGATCAGAGAAGTTATCAGGTTAGTATATCTCTATCCATACCTTGAATATTTGTCGTTGCACAGATATTCCCTTTTTGAATACATTGACACTCGACTTGTTTGAGTTGTCCCCAAAGATTTTTCTCCAGATTGCAATGTTGGGCGACCGAAGAATGATTCGGTTCCTAGCCAAGCAAAACCTCTGTTTTGGCGACCGTAGAGTGGTACGGGTCCTAAACAACATTTATTGCTCTAACAGGCGACCGTAGAATGGTACGGGTCCTGGAAAAGCAATTTCCTATTCAGGCGACCGTAGAATGGTACGGGTCCTAAAAAATCAATTTTCCGTCAAGGCGACCATAGAATGGTACGGGTCCTAGACAAAACCTTTCTGCCGTACTGGGCGACCATAGAATGGTACGGTCCTAGGAAAGTAGTTCTTTATTAAACCTATTTCCCTATTCAGGCGACCGTCAGAATGATATGGGTCCTAGAAAAGGAAACCTCGTTTAGGCGGCCGTAGAATGGTACGGGTCCTAGACAAAACACCTATTTCCCTATTCAGGCAACCGTTAGAATGGTACGGGTCCTGGAAAAGGAATCCTCGTTTAGGCGACCGTAAAATGGTACGGGTCCTAGACACAATCAAATACTGTCATACTGGGCGACCGTAGAATGGTACGAGTCCTAGAAAAGCAGTTTTTTTACAAAGCCATGTTACAATTCTGGGCAACCATTAAAATGGTACGGGTCCTGGACTTCTAACACCAATCTATCTTGAGTCATTTTACCCTCCTTGAAGGTAAGATATTTTGGGTAGGTTCCTTTGACATCTCAGTCTGGATCTGGATGTCTTAATTTTTATCGTTGAACATTTCACTTTGGATGTGGATGTTCTTCTCGATCTCAATGTTTCAATCTATTACCTATTTGACTCTTCAAAGAACCTGAGTGAGAGTTGGGTACTTGTGAAGTAAATAGAGATTTATCAGGTACCTCAAAATGCTTTACCGCACCGACTGGTAAGTAATTGCAAATATGTTTCTTTCCTTTCGCATCATGCATTTGCATTAGCATTTCCATGCATCATATAAATTACATTTTAAAATAGGATTTATTATAAAAAAAATCAAAAATCAAAAATCAAATCATTCAATGCACTGTGCATGGTCAAAATTTAGGTTTCAATTTGTCTTTGAAAGCAACCTCTATGAGCTCACCTTCAAAGAGGGGCAGCTGTTGACACCTAAATTTTGGCAATTTAATTTATTTATTTTATTGCATAGATAATTAGGTTTTAATTTTATTAATTTCATAGCATATAGATTTAGGTTGCATTTATTATTTGCATATTTTGTTTTTTTATTGAATTGGTGGCGGATGGATTCAGATTAGTTGGCCAAGCCTATTTTTAAGTGATCATAAATTATCTTAGAGAAATTAGAAATTCGAAATTTTTCCGAGATATCATGAATTTTTGGGTAGATATGACAAAACATTGCGATTTGGCTTTCCAGGATATGGAATTAAAGAATAATCTTATCCAAAGTTTGAATCGTTATCAATAGGTGAAAAATTTGTGAAAAATATTATGGATATTGATTTCGAAAAAAAATTGAAATCACAAGTCTTTCACCTATAAAAAAGGGGGTTCTTGGTTTTTTTTAGGGGGGGCCACACATATTGAACATACGGCCACAATTGAGAGAGAGAGAGAAGCGACTACGTCAATTCAGATTTTTTACAATATTTCTCTCCCCCCTCATCACATTCAAGCCTCTCTGCCCCTTTTTCTTCGGGCAAATCACATATTCCACCATATTATTTTTACAATTCCTCTTGATCATGGATGGTCACATGGGTTATCCCATGATCTGACCATCATTACTTGACGGCCACAATTTCATGAAGAGGAGATACGGCTACAAGACAAAAAGGGAAAAAACAAAGAGAGGGGCGAAAAGCAAAACTTTGTTCTCGATTGCTCACTGGTGGTGTTCTTTCACTTTGCCGATCCAACAGAGTTCGTCAGCAATCGTCTATCGTCGAGGAGTCTTGGTAATCGATAATTGCAACACCCTTGTGAGCCGTTCGTCGCTGTTGCCGCCAACCACATCGCCATGAAGCATCGCGCCATGCACATAACGCTTGCAGCCGTTCGCCGTCGAGAAACCGATCGCGATCCCAATCCGATTGCACTTGGTCCCAATTTGGAAAAGTTATATGCGTGATATCAAGAGCTAGGTAAGATTCTTGATTGATTCGAGTTTTTTTCATATTTTATTACTTGATCCATGGGATCGTGATTTATTTTGAATATTTTTTCGTTATTGCCATATCCAAAAATATTTTGAATTCTCATGAATTCAGGGATTAATCCCTAATTTCACAACGTGCATACGATTGACAATCCGATTTTCGCGCCCGAAATCCGACTCACAATCGCACGGAAAATCGCCAATCTGATCTCACGCTCGGGATTCGATTTGCAATTTATTTAAAATTGACCAACCCGATCTCATGCGCGAGATATGGTTCACCAATTTTTGAATATCAATCTTATCTCGTTTCATTTGATGTCGTAGTGTTTAAGTCAATTTTATTTTTATAAAAGAAAAAATCCAAAAAAGATTAGGTTTGTTTTTTTTTTAATTATCTTGCATGTTTAAGATAGGGATTTTTATTTTGAGTCATGAAAAAGAAAAAGAAAAAGTGCACTCATTTAGGATGTTAGTTTCTTTTTTCTATTATCTGAATTGCATGTTTAATTTTAATTTCGAATTTCATAAAAAATTAGGAATTAAGGCATTATTTGCACGTCATGGCATATTAGAATAAATTACGTGTTTTATTTTAAGTTTAGATTGATTTTTGCATCATAGGTTAGAGCTTACTAGGTTAAGATAATATCTTAGTTTAAATTAGGATTTACTCTGACCTGATCCTTAATATAAGCTAGATAGAATCTTAATCTATATAGTTATGTTTTGCACTTTCCTTAATTTCAAATTTCATAAAAATTTGTCTTAGGATAAATTAGTTTCAATCTCTAGAATATATTGCATTTTTTAAAATAGAAAATTCTTGGGCATGTCATATAGAATTAGACCCACTAAATGCACGTCATTTAGGGTTTATTATTAGGTTCATTTAATTAGAAATTACCTGTCATTAGAATTATGTCATTTTGATTAATTTAGATTGCATATTTAATTATTGCATGTTCATTAAAAAATCATTAGTTTTTTTTTTATTCCTTCATATAGTTTAGGACATTTTGTCATGCCATATTATTTCATATTAGATTAGAAGCATTGTATTGCATATGGACTATATTCTCATTAAAAAGTGAAGGCAAAAAATTGAGTGATTGCTTGTTAATTAGAAATCATATCTAAGATTGTTGATGTGAATTCTGATCTAACAATGCAGATGTTTTCGTTGCTTTGAGGTAAGTCCTCGCATTATTTTATTTGCTTTATTGAGTGTTAAATTGGTGGTTTGCGCACTCGTATGATCACCTCACATGTTAGGAAAGTAAAATTAATTCAAGCTGCTTGCCAAATTTTTTTTAAAAAGATAAAAGAAAAGGTACCGAAAGGGCATTAGAGAAATCTAACGTAATCAAGTCGCCGAACTCACAAATCTCTGGTTCGTAGGAGTAAAATAATCCTCCCATTATTTTACTTAGGTGTCTAATCAACCTACCACAAATTGATTAGTGGCGACTCCCTTTTGCATGCTAGATATTTGAATTTAAATCGCGAGTTGGTATGGGCTTGGGAGAGCCCGAGCTAAGTCTAGGCTTAGCAATCCATTAGCCTAATTTTAGGTGGTGCACCCCAAAAAATTGGTCCCGACAATGTCGCAAACTCAATTTCCAACCTTTGAATAACTCAAAAGGCATCCTTGGAATAGCCTTGGTTGGAACTCGGTTTAATATGTACATAGCCATTTTAAGAGTCTCATTCCACAAAAACTTAAGAAGTTTGGAGTTGCTGAGCATACTCCGCACCATGTCCAATAATGTTCAGTTTCTTCTTTCTGCGACACCATTTTGGTCTGGTGAACTAGGCATAGTGTATTGGGCAATAATCTCATGCTCTTCAAGAAACTTCGCAAATGGACCAGGTGCTTGTCCATCTTTAGTGTATCTACCATAGTATTCTCCACCTCTATCTGACCTCACAATCTTAATTTGCTTGTCGCATTGTTTCTCTACTTCGGTTTTAAATATCTTAAAGGCATCTAGTGCTTCGTGCTTATTACGAAGCAAGTAGAGATACATAAATCGTGAATAATCGTCTATGAAAGAAATGAAGGATCTCTGACCTTTTGAGTCCATATCCGGACTACAAATATCTGTATGTACGATTTCTAATATTTCTATACTCCTCTTAGCACCTTTCTTTGACTTGTTGGTCTGTTTTCCCTTTATACAGTTCACACAAGTGTTATAATCAGTAAAATCTAGAGTATTAAGTACTCCATCATTTACTAGTCTCTTAATTTTATCCATGGAGATATGTCCCAACCTCCGGTGCCACAACATAGAGGAATCCTCATTCACAACACATCGTTTTATACCAACATTGTCATGAACGTGCATCGCATTATTAATGGCATTGTCTTGTAAATAAATTTGAAAGAGACCGTCGTTGAGACAAAATACCACTCCCAACAATTTCAGATTTATACGATAAATTGAATGTTGAATCTGAAAATTCAAAGGAGTATCCCAAAGGTACAAGTCTTGAAACTGAAATTAAATTCCTAGAAAAATTAGGAATATAAAATGTCATTTCTAAAATTAAAACAAAACCACTACTAAAAACTAATCCGCATGTCTCAATAGCTTCCACACACGAGCGCATCTTGTTTCCCGAATAGATGCCTTGTTCATTTCCCACCGGTTTCTGTTGGTTTTGAAAACCCCGCAAGGAATTCGAAATGTGGATTGTAGAACCAGAATCAATCCACCAAGTGTTATGACTCACATCAATCATATTAGTTTCATAACAAACACATGCGAAATTTAGTTACTTTTCTTTTGAGCCCGGCCTTAAATTTGGCGCAATTCTTCTTCATGTGCCCCTTTCTTTTTACAGAAGAAGCACTTGGATTCCTTCTTAATGCCAGCTTGGGGAGGTAGAGGCATCTTACCTTTTCCCTTTTGATTGCCTTGCCCTTTATACTTATCCTCTGTTGCCATATGAGCACTTTCTCCTTTCTCCATAAGTAGCCTCTCTTCCTCTTGAATACACATGGTCATCAGTTCATTGATTGACCATTTAGTGTTATGCGTGTTGTAAGAGATTTTGAAAGGGGCATACTCTTGTGGGAGAGTATTTAGGATATAGTATACAAGAAAGGATTCCGATATCCCAACCTCAAGATTCTTTAGGCCGAGCTGCAATGTCCTCATCTTCATGATGTGCTCACGCACACCTTTTACACTAGTAAGCTTCAATGATGAGAATTTCATAATTAGGTTCATGGCATGCGCCTTCTCTGAAGACTCAAATTGTGCATCAATAGCCTCCAACAATTCTTTGACATTGTTATATTAAATGACTGAACCATTAATGCTAGTAGAGAGTTTTGTCTTTACAAAACATACATCACACCGAGACGGTTGGACCGCTCCCATTGAGCATAACAAGTATGTTCAACATGAGTACTATT